>SJYC01051497.1:0-22520 GCA_006408675.1 Madoqua kirkii | reverse complement strand
TTCTATTTCCAGATTCCCTTGCTAGCTGATTTTGAGTTGGGGTCTGTGATGGAAGGCACAAGGGGGACATGGAAAGCAGGAGGAAAGAGGAAGAAACACTCTTCTTCTTCACACTATCTTTTAAAAATTATTATTTATTTATTTATTTGGTTTCCCCAGGTCTTAGTTGCAGCACTTGGGAGCTTCAGTCTTAGTTGTGGCATGTAGGATCTAGTTCACTTTCCAGGGATCAAACTCAGGCCCCCTGCACTGGAAGCAAGGAGTCTTAGCCACCACACCACAAGGGAAGTCCCATTGCACCTTCTTTTAGACTCCTGTGACTGTGACACCTTTCGACACTCCTCGCACCATTGTCAAGCCACTGTCTCAGAGGTCCTAGCCACACAGTGCCACCTTGGCCATCCTGCTACCAGGCCCATGCTGGCCCTGCAGCAGCCCAGCTCCTAAAGTGGTGGCCTTTCTTCTGCATTCCTAGGTTCTGGTTATACCTCTGTCTTTTAGTACGCCTGGGCTTCAAGTTGCTTCCTGTGTTTACTCACCTCACTGCTCCCTTTTGCATGTTCCGACACCTATGAAATTCATTCACTCTGTTAAATACCCTCTAGTATTTACAAGGAAATACCTTGTAAATATAAATTTAATTATACAAGGAAATACCTTGTATAAATTTTTCCTGATTACCTTTTGACTGATACATTATGTAATGTGCTTAATACATTTCATCTTCTCAAAAAATGTGAGCTCTCTCCTAAGTGATTTCACTCTGCTGTGTTAAAAGTAAATATGTAATGGAAGTAAAGCTATATTAATTTTATTTTTAAATTCTCATTTCTTTGTTTAGAGTTGTTCATCTTTCTCCACAGGCGCCCAAGAATTCCACAAAGACCATGGTTCTCAGCCTTAGGTATGAACTATAATCAGCTGCAGAATCCTCAAAAATACAGATGTTGAGGACCTTCTAGGACCTTAGAAGGGACAGGGCTGAGTTAGCGCATTTTGAGGAAGCTCTCCAGGTAGTTACTGGTGCTCATTGAGGACCCCTGGTTTAGATACTCACAATTTAGTACATTAAGTATGATCTTTTAATGTTTCATTGTTGGTAAAATGTTACCTGCTTACCAGTGTCTCAAAAAATGTTTTTTGATAATGATGCTGACACTTTATTCAATAACCAGTTGAATAATCTTTTGTTTCAGTGGCACTAAGATCAGACCAAACTTGAACTGGTTTACCAACATGATACTAGGTATTTCTTGGCTCCATTACAGGTGTGAGGGGTAGAGCATCCTCACATGGATGGTAAGTGGTAGAATCGAGGCTTGAACTGTTGAAATTAGGGGCAGCACCAAGAAAAATTATATTCTCAATATCCTAGGCCTATACCACACGTGCATGCCCAGTCGTGTCTGAATCTTTGCAACCCTATGGACTATAGGTGAGCAGGCTCCTCTGTCCATGAAATTTTCTAGGCAAGAATACTAGAGAGGGTTGCCATTTCCTATTTCAGGAGATCTTCCCGACCCAGGGATCAAACCTACTTCTGCATCACTTGCACTGGCAAGCAGATTCTTTTACCACTGCACCACCTGGGAATCCCCAGACCTATACCACTCAGAGATAATCAAGCCCAAGCTGAGGGAACCTTAGGAAGAACAAAAGAGGATGCCACAAATATTGATCCCATCACCTGTTCTCTGGATACTCTTACCTCTTTCTTTTCTACTATTCTTTTCATACTGACCTTATTAAGGAAAACTTCAAACCCACTACAGCCTTACTCCTTTAAGACTATGTTTCTCTCACCCATCCGCCATACCAGATTTGCTAGATCCAAATCAGAAGCCCACAGAATGCCCCTTGGGTAAAGAGTGATCCTATGGATGCTAAAGGAAGCTTTGTCCTCACAAGAAAATCATGGTGCTAGACTCTCATCAAATCCTGCGCTTAGGCACTCAATCGTGTTTGACTTTTTGCAACCCCATGGACTGCAGCCTGCCAGGCTCCTCTCTATCCATGGGATTCTCCAGGCAAGAATACTGGAATGGGTTGCCATTTCCTTCTCCACATCGAATCCTATCCCTTCAGATTATTAATGTGCCAAATGATGCTTCATTGGTGGGCTTCCAATTCTACCTCAGCTGGGAAACACAGAGGCAGCCAGCAAAGCATAATGAAAGAAGCCAGGGAAGGGTGAGTGGAACAGGCCGGGTGACAGCAAATGGTATGTCTTTTTGTTTTTTTACCACTCCCGACGGCATATGGAACTTCCGAGGCCAGTGGTCAAATCCGTGCCCCCTGAATTAGAAGCATGGAGTCTTAACCACTGGACCACTTGAGAAGTTCAAGGACAACTTTAATTATTATTTTTAACAAATAAATCAGAGCTTATACATCCAAATGGCAAGCGTTTTTCAAACCATGTGGCCATAGCTCACTGTATTTTAAAACTGTCCCTAGAACCTTGCTGTAGACTTTTATGAAAAGTTCTCCATAGCCTCAAATGGGTGCATTTGATTCTTTGGAAACAACTGGAGTCATTTGAAAGTAAGCCTGGTGAGCAAGGTCGGTGATCAAGCTGGGAGACGTCATTGTGCGGTGGGGCTGTAGCCAACCGAAACCAGGAAGAAGGGAGAGTGTGAACAAGTTGTGAACAGTTTGCAAACGGAATGGAAAGCATTTTAGATAGTATTTGAAAGGAATTACAGTCTCCCAAGATGATGATTTTAAAAGATCGCTCTCATTCTGAATAAACTGATCATATACATGTACGTGGATCTTTTTCTTTTTTTAAATCAACCTGTTTTATTACAACCTATTGTAATATTGTATAACTTTACATTATTATATCTACAGAAGTTGTTCTCAGTTCTCTCTCCATGTATGAAGATCCCAAGCTATCCAGGGTATTTTCTCTGCCCATCACTACTCAAGACAATGAGATTGTCTGAAAAAGACCGGGATTTTGGAAAAAGACTGGTATACAAATCTGGGCCTCAACTACTTACTCTCTCCATAATCTTAAGCAAGTATTTGAGCTCACTGTACTTTGGTTTTCTTATCTGTAAAATGAGTCTAATAATAGTTATCCCATGGGAAAAATAAGAGAATTAAAGAAAATATTGTATGCAAGTGCCTAGCAGTGTCTTGGCCCAAAGCAGACTCATGTAAACATTACTATTATCAATGTGTGGATGCAGTGTGGACCATTTTTCATGTGTGTCTTTATATGAACCAGACAGCCAAGCCCAGGACAACCTATGATGAGTTCTAAGCAGGGCAGGAAGAAGTGAATGACAGCACAATGAAACAGTTTTCCTCTTCTCTTGATCCACCTATGTGCTGTGCCATGCTTAGTAGCTCAGTCATTGTCGACTGTTTGCAACCCCATGGACTTAGCCCACCAGGCTCTTCTACCCATGGGGATTCTCCAGACAAGAATACTGGAGTGGGTTGCCATGCCCTCCTCCAGGGGATCTTCCAGCCCAAGGATCAAACCCAAGTCTCCTGCATTGCAGGTGTATTCTTTACCATCTGATCCACCCATGGGATCCTGCAAAACTGGAGTCTTATCATCTCAAAATGCATCAGTATGTTAGAATATTAATACAAAGATATCTCACTGACCCAGTGGTATTGAGAATGCAGCTTTCTGCATACCCCAGATAACAGAAGCTTTTCCCTTTGACAGCCAACACTTTCAATGTTAACCATTTGGGAGAAAATCATTCAAAAACATGTGTTCACTATTGACTTTTAGAAGCAAGAGTCATGATTTAATGTTTTCATTTTAATCCACTGTCATCATTAGGAGCAAGCATTGCAACCGGGAGTGGGGCTCAGGGCAGGGCCTGCTGTCTGGGTTTTCTGTCTTCTCCTTCCTCGATGTCAGTCATTGTCTGGATGTGACATGCTTGAGACTAAACAAGTTCACCAACCTTGGAAACAGGCAGATGCTCAGAAATCCCCAGTGTTTGGGAGAGTGACCACTGACTACGTAGGGCCATGAGTTCCTTGGTAGGTGGTTTCGGAGTAAGACCTTCCTTCAGCCATCTCAGCTGGAGCAAATTACTGTACTGAAACTCAGTTTCCTCCTCTGTTCAACGAGAATAAAAATAGTAGCTACATCGTAGGGGAGTCATGAGTCTTAAACAGGGACACTTAGACATAAAGTGCTTAGCATGGCACAGGACAGACAGCAAATACTCAATAAACATTACCTGCTGTTCTTACTGTTACTGCAATAAAGCAGGATGAACAGAGCCCTCCGCAGGCAGCCATTGCTCCACACCCTGTTACTAAGCAACAGGTCTTAGCCATTGATTGGTGCCTCACATGACCCCAACCACAAGCAATCAACTGTCAATGAACAACCATTACTTGTCCTGCTAAGCTACTGGTCAGTACTGCAGTGGACCCTGCTCACAAGTAACTGTCAATGAGGAACCATTAAGAAAGCAATTCAGCCAAGGGTCACTGGTGTGGCGGTCGTCAGGTGGAACTTGAAGTTAGAGGCAGATTCACGCCTTCTTCTGGAGACCCTCCAGCTCACCCAGCCTTGGGCCAGCAGGTGAGCTGGAAGGCCCTGGGAACAGACTGGGAAGCACATTCTGAGGGTTCCAGAGCCCTCACCAAGGCCACCCACTAGCCATGGCTCAGGCCGCGAGGAGCAGTGAACCTCTCCCGCCTCCCTCTCTCTCTGACCTAATAGCAGTGGCCGTCTGCCTGACCTGTGAGACCTGGTCTCCCCATCTGGACCACCTGAGGAGACTGAGGACCAGTTGGGTTGGATGCCTGGCTCCCCTCAGGGATGACAGCTGGGAAGGGTCTGGGAACCTGGCCCTGAAGGAGCTTCCAACTGAAATCTGCCTTCTCTTAGCCAGGACTGGGACCTTGGAGGGTGAGAGCTATGCTTTGGGATCTTGCCCTTTCTGGTCAGGACAGAGAATACCATTCATCTGGTAGAGATTTACAGGATCATCATTACCTGACTATGACCAGACCTCAAGAATGAAGGAGCTGACATGGAGAAGTTTGCAACAACTCACCACACCCATCCGTCACCTTTTGCTTTTAAAGAGACTTCCCGAAAGCTTTCAGCAACTTCGAGGTTCTTAGGGCATGAATCTCCACCCATCTCCTTGTATGAATCTGTAATAAACCTTTATCTGTTCGTAGGGCATGAATCTCCACCCATCTCCTTGTATGAATCTGTAATAAACTTTTCTCTGTTCCAAACTCTAATGTTTTAGTATTGATGGGCGTCACTGTGCATCTGGCATATAGACTTGCGATTTCAGTAACTGCTAGCAAGTAAGGTCTCACGGACACTGACTGCTCTCCTGTGACACTCATAAACACCTACGCTTTGTATGTCTTTTCTTCCATCCACTAAAGACTGTAGAAAGTGTAGCCTAACGGCCAGTGAATACAGCCCTCTCTGTTTTTCCCCATAATCTGGTAAAACTCCCAAATAAGAGAATTTCAGCCAATGAGAACCTCCAATCATTCTATCAAAGCCAATCCAGTCCTTCTCATTAAGGACCACGTTTCTTACACTGTTGAGTGGCCAGCCAGGCCAGCCATCTGCACCTCTGTGAGCCCGGCAAGAAGACACATTGAGAGTAGGAGGGGATCCCCGGGGACCAAACACCTCTGTCAGATCAAGTCATCAAACCCTGGCTGGTGATCCCTGGTGGCAGAAGGGCAGGGAGGCTGGAACCCCCCCCAGAGCCTCTCATTTGGCACCATTCCTGGCACTGAAAAGAAATGTGCCCAGAGCGATGGCAGCTGCATTGATCTGATGAGGATTAGGGAGACTCTGCAGCTCTCCAAGTGGTTATTTTCTATCTTGTGTATCCTGTAGGGGGTTAATTAACATCCTCAACGGTGCGCTATTCTGGCTGTTTCACCACTGGGGGATGTAATTTCAGGTCACTAAGAAGTTAAGAGAAGACAACAACAGCTGCAGCCTTTGTTGAGGTCCAGACTGCCAGCCACTGAGCAGACCCCAGCCCCGCATTTCATTCTGTGTGAGCACCATTAATAACCAACAATGGGCACTCAATCAGGGGACAAGAGCTTTCACTGAGCATGCGCCCCTTTAGGGTCTTTGTACTAGCTTCCTGGCAAACACATGCCTCCCCCAGGGACTCACTGCCTCAAAACGATTTTCCCAATATAAGTGCCAGGCAGGAGCTTATCTGACAATTTTCTGTATTTTATGTCCCCAGGACTGTTCTTTCTCCACTGAACCTATGCAAGCTCCATTTACACATCAGCAGTTGTAGCCCACTTTACCCAGCATTGTTTATATATATATATATAAAGCTGGAGGTCTATGGAGATTTTATAAAGCAAGTCACATTTTAGATGCACTAAATGACCTTGAAACTGCATTAGTTCTCTACTGCTGCGTAACAAATTACCCCCTAAATTTAGTGGATAACACAATAATGAATATTATCCTCACAATACCTGTTTGTTGGGAATTCAAGTGTGTCTTATCTGTGTAGTTTCTGCCTGGGATGTATCACGAGGTTACTGTCACGATGTCAACCTGACTTGCTTGTCCCCCGGAGGGCCAGCTTCCAAGATAGTCTGCTCACACGGCGAGCAGGTTGATGTCCTTGTTGTTGGAGGCCTTACTTTCTCCAAACATGAGCCTGCCAGGCTATTAAATGTGCTCACAGTAAGGCCACAAACTACCAATAGAGTGAGTATCCATGAGAGGGAGGCAGGTGAGACACCTACTTTTTATGACTCAACCTCAAAACTCATGTTCTGTGCTTTAAAGGGAGGCAATCATTCAGTTGGGGAGAGAATTAGTTCCACCTTTTTTAAATTGAGGTACAGTTGATGACAATATTATATAAGTTTCAAATGTACAGCATAGTAATTCACAATATTTAAAGGTTATATTCCATGAATAGTTATTATAAAATATTGGCTATATTTCCTGTATTGCACAGTTTAACCTTAGAGCTTATTTTATATCTAATAGTTTCTACTTCTTGGAGAAGGCAGTGTCAACCCACTCCAGTACTCTTGCCTGGAAAATCTCATGGATGGAGGAGCCTGGTGGGCTGCAGTCCATGGGGTCGCAAAGAGTTGGACGGGACTGAGCGACTTCACTTTCACTTTTCACTTTCATGCATTGGAGAAGGAAATGGCAACCCACTCCAGTGTTCTTGCCTTGAGAACCCCAGGGACAGGGGAGCCTGGTGGGCAGCCATCTATGGGGTCGCACAAAGTCGAACACGACTAAAGCAACTTAGCAGCAGCAACAGCAGCATTTTTACTTCTTAAGCCCCTACCTCTATTTTTCTCCTTCCCCCTTCCCTCTCCTGACTGATAACCAGTAATTTGTTCTCTACATCTGTGAGTTTTTTTCTTTCTTGTTATAGATTCACTAGTTTATTTTCCTTTTTAGATTCCACATACAAGTGATATTATACAGGATTTTCTTTCTCTGACTTATTTCACTGAGTAGAACACCCTCCAAGTCCATATGTATTGTTGCAAATGGCAAACTTTCATTCATTTTTATGGCTGAGTAGTATTGCTCTGTATATACATATACTGCTGCTGCTGTTTCTGCTAAGTCACTTCAGTCATGTCTCACTCTGTGCGACCGCATAGACGGCAGCCCACCAGGCTTGCCCGTCCCTGGGATTCTCCAGGCAAGAACACTGGAGTGGGTTGCCATTTCCTTCTCCAGTGCATGAAAGTGAAAAGTGAAAGTGAAGTTGCTCAGTCATGTCTGACTCTTAGCGACCCCATGGACTGCAGCCTACCAGGCTTCTCCTCCCATGGGATTTTCCAGGCAAGAGTACTGAAGTGGGGTGCCATTGCCTTCTCCATTACAGACATTAAGGGGTGCATAATTCATTCACATAACAGATACTTATTGAGTACCTACTACACGTTCACATTATTCTAGATGCTTGGAATGCCTCCTAGACAATACAGACCAAAAAGTCCCTGCCTGCCCTTGTCAAGTTAAATTCTAGTGGAGAGAGACAAAAAATGAACAATAGCAGAGTAAGTACATTTTATAGCAACCCACTCCAGTATTCTTGCCTGGAGAGCTCTTTGGACAGAGTAGCCTGATGGGCTACAGTCCGTGGGGTAGCAAAGAGTCAGACAGAACTGAGCGACTAACACTTCACTTCACAGTGTACTGCTAAGTGTTAGGGTAGGGGGCAGGAAGTGGTACTCTGGAATCCCAAAGTCAGGTTACATTTTAAGTAAGGCCAACAGACAGTCCTCATCGAACAGGTGGAGTGGGACGTGCGAGTTTGCACAGTTGCTCAGTTGTGGCTGACTCTGTGACCCCGTGGACTGTAGCCCGCCAGGTTCCTCTGTGCATGGAATTTTCCAAGCAAGAATACTGGAGTGGGTTGCCATTTCCTTCTCCAGACCCAGGGATTGAACCTGCATCTCTTGCTTTGGCAGGTGAATTCTTTACTACTGAGCCTCCTGGAAAGCCAGGAGCGGGGCAGGCTGGGGTTTGGAAAGGTGATGGGCCGTGTGGGGTGTGGCTGTGTGAGCAAGTGTATGACCACAGAGCTCAGCTCTTGTGAACCCTGGTTATTGTTACCACGGTCCCTCATGGGTGCAGGTGAGGAGTGGCGTTTCCCTGCAGCCGGTGTTTCCATCGCTAGACCCCCAAGGAGAAAAGGCCCCAGTGGCCGTCCCCAGCTGCAGGTGGCCTTCGAGACTGCTCAGACAGCACTTCCAGGCCTCGCTGAGACAGTGGCAGGCAGCTGCACAGCGGATATGCAACACAGCGCACCGGAGGGGGAGAGACAGTGAGTCACTCGGTCCTGCAGTGATCGTGTTTGCAGGAGCAGCACTTGTGCAATGATGAGTGTATAATTTGAGTGTTTAAATTCCATCATGGTGTTTCTACAACAGGAGGTGAGCTCCGAATGACACCCAACAGGAGCTACCCAACCCAGAGAACCACCAAACTCTGGAGGCTTCTGAATCATGAAGGAGGGAGGCTGGAAAGAGAAGACATACCAGACTTGAGCGTGGCTAAAGAAGGGTCAGTGCACAAGAGACCCTTGCCGATGGGCTGCCCGGAGCTGGAGGGGCAAGAGATGAAGCAGCTTTGGGTTGGCGCCAGAGGATTCCATGGGGTGCCTGGTTCTAATCCAGGCAGAGGGATCCCAGGGCAAGTGGAAGGGTGAGGGGCATTTACACAGAGGTCAGTTCAGTTTAGTTCAGTCGCTCAGTCATGTCCAACTCTTTGTGACCCCATGGACTGCAGCACGCCAGGCTTCCACATGCAGCAGTCCGTGGGGTCGAAGAGATGTGTGAGCCCTATTCAAGGAGTGGTTACTAACCTGGAGGGTGTAGTGACTAACACCACAGGGGCATATGCCACCCCACAACCTCTCAGGCAGCCTGTCTGATGGAGAAAGATCCCCTCCCAAGGGAAGAGAGTGTAGAGATGCACAAGAGGGCCCAGGAGATGAAGCTGGGTTTGAGCATGTAGGAAGAGATGGTTACCCAATAGGGTCAATGCCAGCCCAGGGGACCTTGACCAAAGATGGCTCTGAGGAGAGAAGGAATGAGGAAGCTTGATCCCTGCAGGTACCAGGAGAGCAGGCAGCAAGCACCAGGATGACCGACGGGGACTCGGAGGAGCCCCGTGGGTACCAGAACAGTCATCTATGGCCACATCCAAAGTCCACAAGGCCAACAGTCAGGGCTGCCGGGCGCAGACACAGAGCTGCACCAAGGAAAACATTCATTCCCACTCAGAGGACAGCATCCCTGAATGGTTAAAAGGCAGAGGCTGGGGAGATCCTCTGTGGGCCGGTGGCTAAGACTCCACGCTCCCAATACAGGGGACCCAGGTTCTATCCCTCGTCAGGGACTTACATCCCGCATGCCACGACTAAAGATCCTATGTGCTGCAACTAAGACCCAGCACAGCCAAATAAATAACTTTTTATTTTTTTAAAGGCAGATGCTGGGCAAGGATGAACATCCAGGTTTGTATCCTGCTTATGTTACTTATTAGCTGTGTCAGACAAGTCTCTTAACCTCTCTTCAGCCTCAGCTTCCTTACCTGTCAACTTCACACAGCTGGTAAAACATAAATGAGATAAAACACTTAACACAGTTCCTGGCTATAGAAATAATCCAAAAATAGCTGCTATTTTTATTGTGACTATTTTTGCAAATGTGGACAGCTGCTGCGGGGGGCTTTGTTTGGTTTTGTTGCCCAGCATCTCTTCCTTTGCAATTGCCCCTCCTACTCCCACCCACTTGGTTCTGGTGTCCGGCTAATCCTAAGCACTTGGACCCCACCTGACAGGAGATGGGCAACTGACCAATCAGAGGCTCTCTCCAGGGGACTGGAACTCTTCAAGTGTCGTCATGCAGTAAGGCAGTTAGAGCTGAGTCATCCTGCGACTGGGAATTTCCTGGAGCAACTCCTGCTTCATCCCTCCCAGGGTCTGGTATGAAACTCACACTTCCAG
Organism: Madoqua kirkii; assembly: GCA_006408675.1. NCBI lineage: Eukaryota > Metazoa > Chordata > Mammalia > Artiodactyla > Bovidae > Madoqua > Madoqua kirkii. The sequence goes on along the minus strand of SJYC01051497.1, from coordinate 12,024 downwards.
TGTCTGAGCGTGGCCAGTTTCGCCCCATTGAGCCTCTCATTGCAGCCAAGTATTCCTCCTGAAGAAACAGCCTCAGGGTGAGCCTTTGGAAGTGGCCGTGTGAGTGGAAGCGTGGGGACTGGAAGGCTGGGAAAGAGAAAGTGATCTTCCCATCTCCTCCCTTCCCTCATCACTCAGGCTATCTGGAGGGTTTCTCTTCCTCCACCCCCGCTTTTTTTTTTTTTTTTTAGTTTTGTCTTTTCATGGTAATAGTTGTGCTTAAATTCAGATAGTGAATAGAGTTGGGACAACTGGGCAGACATCTGGAAAAGGTAAAGCTGGATCAATATGTGAGGATAAATTCTAAATGGGTCAAAGATGTCAATGTGGAAAGTGAGAACTTAAAGTCACTAAGAGAAAAGCATAGATGAATTACTTTATAAGCTTTGAGTGGGGAGGGTCTTTCTAATTATGACTCAGAATCCAGAATCTATCACAGAAAATATTTATAAATATGACTACATACCCATCAAAAACATAGTAGGAAACTGTAGCGAAGACAAATGACGAACTATTAAAAAAATGTGCAATATAAATGATTAATTTCTCTAAAATATAAAGAGCTCTTAGAAATTAAGAAGAAAAAGATCAAAAAATAATACGAACATGGGCAAAGAACGTAATTAGAACATTCCAAGAAAATATAAATGGCTTTTAAATATTTAGAAGATTCTTCATCTCACTTATAAGAAGAGCAGCCGTATTGACACCTCACAGGCTGACAAAAGCTCGAAGGTTTGACTGTGTTCTTCCCATGAGGCTGTGAGAAAATAACCACTTTTACTCAATTCTGGTGGGAGAATGATCTCACAGCCCCCTGTGGAGAGCAATTAGACATTATCCATCAAAAGTACAAATATATTTGCCCTTTGACCTCTGGAAATTTATCCTACAGCTATATCTGCACACAAATGAAATAACATATGTATGAGGTTTTTCATTCCAGCATTGTTGGTATTAATATTAGAATAACACTGGGAACATCCCTAGTGACTAGCGCTTTTTTGGGGGGGGCGGGTTGAGCCAAAAGTTAAAAAAAATCCATCTCCTGCTCTCTCTCTCCCATTCCCATCCCCAGTTCTCAATTATTAATACCAAATGCTTTAAATTTTTAGTTGATTTTTCAGATATATATTACTATATTTCTTTTTTAAATGCTTATTTCTTGAGTTTCAGTTTAAGCATTACCTAATGATTCATGCGAAGAGTTGACTCATTGGAAAAGACTCTGATGCTGGGAGGGATTGAGGGCAGAGGAGAAGGGGACGACAGAGGATGAGATGGCTGGATGGCATCACCGACTCGATGGCCATGAGTTTGAGTGAACTCCAGGAGTTGGTGATGGACAGGGAGGCCTGGCGTGCTGCAATTCATGGGGTTGCAAAGAGTCAGACATGATTGAGAGACTGAACTGAACTGAACTGAACCACTACTGATGAAGAGAAGTATTTAGCTGCATTATGGATTTCCCACTCCTAAAGCATACACATGGAGCTATTCACAATCCTATTTTTCCAAAGATTACATTGCAACTTTCTGTTAAATTAATATTCATATCTGGAATATTATGACTATGCGAATATTGCTTACAGTGGAGACATAGGTGTGGAACTATTAAAATTCCTTCCTTGAGCATTTAAAATATTTTTCTGGAGTTAATAATTGGCCTTGTTTTTCATTTGACATTTGTTAGTGTATTTAACAATGCTTTATCTCCCAAATATCCTGTGTATCGTACATTTGCGATCCTCAGTCTGTCCCATTGGTGATGGACAGGGAGGCCTGGCATGCTGCAGTCCATGAGGTTGCAAAGAGTCAGACATGACTGAGCAACTGAACTGAACTGAACTGCTCAGTTCCATTTTTTCCCAGGAGATGCCACTATGGTAGCCCTTCACGTTCTTCTCTGTTCTGTACTAGTTTCCCTCTAGGCCTGCTGCACAGCTGTCATCTTAAAGCCTATCTTTACTATCACCCTGAGAATTTCTTTTGCTCACTCCATCTCATATTTTGGATCCATTGTAGTCTGGATCCCAAGTCTCCTATATTTGCTCACTCATTTTAGTAAAGTACACCTTCTAGTGACTCGGGTTCCATCCCTGGGTTGGGAAGATCCCCTGGAGAAGGGAACGGTAATCCACTCCAGTACTATTGCCTGGGGAATACAATCCACTCCAATACTATTGCCTGGTAGGGGGTCGCAAAGAGTCAGACACGACTGAGTGACTTCACTTTCACTTTTCACTTTTTCACATCTAGTAGATTCTTAAGAAAGAGAAAGAAATCAAAAGACGCTTGCTCCTTGGAAGAAAAGTTATGACAAACCTAATTCACGTATTAAATAGCACCGACATCACTTTGCTGACAAAGGTCCATATAGTCAAAGCTATAGTTTTTTCCAGTAGTCACATACAGATGTGAGTGTTGGACCATAAAGAAGGCTGACACCAAAGAACTGATGTTTTTGAATTGTGGTGCTGAAGAAGACTCTTGAGAGTCCCTTGGACTACAAGGAGATCAAACCAGTCAATCTAAAAGGAAATCAACTCTGAATATTCATTGAAAGGACTGATGTTGAAGCTGAAACTCCAATACTTTGGCCACCTGATGTGAAGAGGCAACTCATTGGAAAAGACCCTGATGCTGGGAAAGATTGAAGGAGGGAGGAGAAGGGGACGACAGAGGATGAGATGGTTGAATGGCATCATCGACTCAACGAACATGAGTTTGAGTCAGCTCTGGGAGCTGGTGATGGACAGGGAAGCCTGGCATGCTGCAGTCCACGGAGTTAGAGTCAGACAACTGAGCGACTGAACTGGAAGTGGACTCCACAGTTAGGGCATCTCTAACTGTAGGTGGTGCTACTGGTAAAGAATCCACCTTCCAGTGCAGGAGACATAAGAGACATGGGTTCGATCCCTGGGTTGGGAAGATCCCCTGGAGAAGGGAATGCCAACCCATTCCAGTATTCTTGCCTGTAGAATCCCATGGACAGAGGAGCCTGGAAGGAGACAGTTCATAGAATCGCAATGGACATGAGTTTGAGCAAACTCTGGGATATAATGAAGAACAGGGAAGCTTGGCATGCTGCAGCCTATGGAGGCGCAAAGAGTCGGATGTGACTCAGCAACTGAACAACAACAAGAAACAGTATTAGAAATAATTTGAGACCTGTCATGTCTCAGCTGGTAAAGAATTCACCTGCAATGTGGGAAACCTGAATTCGAACCCTGGGTTGGAAAGATTCCCCTGGAGAAGGGAAAGGCTACTCACTCCAGTATTCTGGCCTGGAGAATTCCATGGACTGTATATGTATAATCCATGGGGTCTCAAAGAGTCGGACACAACTGAGCGACTTTCACTTTCACAAAGAGTTTTAGTTTGCCCATACAGTTGGCCCTCCATATTCGTGGGTTCTGCATCCTAGAATTCAACCAACTGTGGATCGAAAATATTCAGGAAAAAAAATCCAGAAAATTCCAAGATGCAAAATTTGAATTTGCCACAAACCAGCAGCTATTTATACAGCATTTACAATTGTATCAGATACCATAAGTAATCTAAAGATTATTTTAAATATACAGAAGGATGTGCATTGCTTATATGCAAACATCACACCATTCTTTCTAAGGGACTTGCACACGAGCAGATTTTGGCAACTGTAGGGGATTCTGTAATGTCCCAGCTCAGAAATATTTTTTTCAAATGTTTCATTTCCTGACAGCCCCCAGGACTGCTGTTGAGAAGTTTGTTGTCATTCTTTTCCTGACCCTTTGTTGAGGTGTATTTCTTCTCTCAGGAAATCTCTCAGTAACCTTCTCTTGATTGCTAGTGTCCTGAAACTTCATGATAATGTGCCTTGATGTGAGGTTTTGTTTTGTGATTATTATTTCTTTGGGCACTCCATGGGATTTCTTGTATTTTATTTCTACAGAATTTCCTTTCCTCAGCTCTCTCCTCCTTTTCCAAATATGCTATCATTGGATGTGAAACTCCAAAGTCAATCCTCTCAGTTTCATACTGTTTCTCTCCTGCTTCCAAATCTGTATCTTTTATTTCCTTTCTATGAAATTTCATCCACTCTATCCTCTTAACTTTTTTATTGAATGTCACTCTGGTATTGCACTTTTAACTTCAAAGAGCTCTTTCTTATTCTCTAGTTTTTATAGGACCTTGTTTTTATTTCATGAACTGATAGCTCTTTTGATTTTTTCCTGCTTCCTTAAAGTTTCTTGTCTTCCCTTTTGGTTTATGTCTTTCATGCAGTCAATCTGCCATGATAAATGCAATTTTCTAGCTATTTTAAATGGTGGAGGCTTCCAACTTCTAAATCTGGTTTCTCTTGTATTCTTCAGACTGCATTTTTTTTTTTTTGATGTATAAATGTATTCTTCTTGCTCAAAATTCAAACAATACAGAGTATACTGAGAAAAATGTAAAAGTTCCCACACACACCCACTCCTGTTCCCAATAATCAGTGATAAGAGTCTGGTGTGCCAAGATATTTCCTACCATACAATCTAAATCCATCTGAGTTAAGGTAGACATAATAAACTGGCTTTCATGGAGGATCTAGATTAGGTGTGTGTGTGTTCTAATTTATTTGTTTGGCCTATGAGAGTTATTTGATTTCTGACTCAACTACTGAACATTTCAATGTTCAGTTCAGTTCAGTCTTTCAGTCGTGTCCGACTCTTTGCAACCCCATGAATCGCAGCACACCAGGCCTCCCTGTCCATCACCAACTCCCAGAGTTCACTCAGACTCATGTCTATCGAGTCAGTGATGCCATCCAGCCATCTCATTCTCTGTTGTCCCCTACTCCTCCTACCCCCAATCCCTACCAGCATCAGAGTCTTATCCAATGAGTCAGCTCTTCACATGAGATGGCCAAAGTACTGGAGTTTCAGGCTTTAGCATCATTCCTTCCAAAGAAATCCCAGGGCTGATCTCCTTCAGAATGGACTGGTTGGATCTCCTTGCAGTCCAAGGGACTCTCAAGAGTCTTCTCCAGCACCACAGTCCAAAAGCATCAATTCTTTGGCACTCAGCTTTCTTCACAGTCCAACTCTCACATCCATACATGACCACTGGAAAAACCATAGCCTTGACTAGACAAACCTTTGTTGACAAAGTAATGTCTCTGCTTTTCAATATGCTATCTAGGTCAAAACTTCTCTTCCAAGGAGTAAGTGTCTTTTAATTTCATGGCTGCAATCACCATCTGCAGTAATTTTGGAGCCCCCAAAAATAAAGTCTGACACTGTTTCCCCTGTGTCCCATGAAGTGAAGGGACCAGATGCCATGATCTTCGTTTTCTGAATGTTGAGCTTTAAGCCAACTTTTTCAGTCTCCTCTTTCACTTTCATCAAGAGGCTATTTAGTTCCTCTTCACTTTCTGCCATAAGGGTGGTGTCATCTGCATAGCTGAGGTGATTGATATTTCTCCCGACAATCTTGATTCCAGCTTGTGCTTCTCCCAGCCCAGCATTTCTCGTGATGTACTCTGCCTAGAAGTTAAATAAGCAGGGTGACAATATACATCCTTGACATCCTCCTTTTCCTATTTGGAACCAGTCTGTTGTTCCATGTCCAGTTCTAACTGTTGCTTCCTGACCTGCATACAGATTTCTCAAGAGGCAGGTCAGGTGGTCTGGTATTCCCATCTCTTTTAGAATTTTCCACAGTTTATTGTGATCCACACAGTCAAAGGCTTTGTTGTAGTCAACAAAGCAGAAATAGATGTTTTTATGGAACTCTCTTACTTTTTTGATGATCTGGCAGATGTTGGCAATTTGACCTCTGGTTCCTCTGCCTTTTCTAAAACCAGTTTGAACATCTGGAAGTTCACGATTCATGTACTGCTGAATCCTGGCTTGGAGAATTTTGAGCATTACTTTACTAGCGTGTGAGATGAGTGCAATTGTGTGGTAGTTTGAGCACTCTTTGGCCTTGCCTTTCTTTGTTAGGAGATAAAAATCCAGATTCCCAAACTGTCTCTAAAAATTGGAAATTCTGACAGCAATGGACCCAATACATCCATATTATGAAGGGGCGTCTTCTGTCCTAGGCCCCACTCCTCATGTGCTCACTCACAGTATTGATACTTGCCTGGCTCCTCTGAGCATTGGAGTTGGTGACACCCAGCCTAAGGTGTTGGTGTATGCTCTAGAAGGTGTAACACACCCATCACTAACTGATAAACACTAGTGTACCATATTATAGGAAGATCTGTCAGACAGGAAAACACAGTGATGGAAGGACTCCTTTACAAATGTATGGAAAAGGGTGGGGTAGACTGGTCCCCCAGTCAATTGTTATGTCTAGAAGTTAGGATAGTCCATTAATCCTGATCCCTGACTTCCCTGAGTAGTTCCGCCCACCATCCCCTGCCCCAAGATCTTTTCCAAAGAGATTGCATGGCAGCAAAACACACTTCTAAGCAGATGAGGTATAAAAAGAAGGGCAGTTGAGGCAGGAAGCAGCAGAGACGCTGACCTGCCAAGGGGAGAGGACACTTGGTATGAGCTGTCACCAAGGCCACCTGAGGATGAATGGTTGAAACGCACTCTCACGTAGCTGATTCCCAAGACTGACTCCCTACAGTTTCTCCAGCGACCCACTGCAGCCGCCTTCCCCTAAGTAACCTCTCTGTGCATCAAATGCTAGTGAGTTTTGCTCTGTGTAGCTCTGATCGCTCCATACAATTCTTCTATCTTATTTAACTCAGTAAACAGCCCCACATCCACTCATCCAAGGCAAATCACGGTTTAATCCCAGATGAAAGGTAAAGAACACAGTGAGAGCACGTAGTTCTAACCCCCGGACCACCAGGGCATTCCCAAGAATATAGCTGTTATGAATATTTTCTATTTAAAAAGATTAGGAAGAATCTAGTAAAAATCATTTCTGTCGGCAGATATTTAGCTATAAGAATATATTATGGATTTGTCAGTGGGAGAAAACATCGCTGGCACATTTTAATGCACTGCCATACAGAGGCGTTTTAATGTACCTTTTTAAAAAATTTCGCAGGTGTGTGGGATGGAAGAGACTGGCTGGACCTCACCGTGTGTCTACAGTACAGAGCAAAGAGCCTTCACTACCGCCAGGCTCCAGCCCAGTAACGGTCTCGTGGGACACTTTTCACAGCAGAAAAGCATGATCCCTGCTGCGGCCACTGTCGTCTCCTCACCTCACCTTCCTCTTTTTCCCCCTTCCCCATCAGCCTCACTCCCAAGAGCCCAATAACCAGTCCCCAGTTGTCGTTGGTGCTGTACAGAGGTCATAGAAACGGTATTACAGCCAATGCTAATGTTTATTTTCTTGCTCTTAATGAGATACCAGCCTTTCCTCTACTAAATTGCTTCACTATGTTGTGCTTGAGACATGAAATTTGTCTTTGGTCATATTTTCATCTAGAGCAAAAACAACTGATGAAGACCTACTATATAGCACAGGGAACTCTACTCAATATTCTGTAATGGCCTTTGTGGAAAAATAACTTTAAAAAAAAGAGTGGGTTTATATACAACTTCACTATATACCTGAAACTAACACAACATTGTATAGTTATATACCAATAAAAAATAAAAATGAAATTAAAAAAATTTTTAAATAAAAAGTAATGTTTAACTCAGAGCAAGGATTTTTTTTTTGCTATTTATTTTTTCCTTTAGTTTTTAAAACTTTTTATTTTATATTGGAGTATAGCAAATTAGTAATGTTGTGATAGTTTCAGAAGAACAGCAGAGCAACCCAGCCATACATATGTATGTGTCCAATCTCCCCCAAACTCCCCTCTAGTCTAGGGTGCCACATGACACTGAGCAGAGTTCCATGTGGGTCCTTGCTGGTTATCCATTTTAAACATAACAGTGTGTAGACATCCATCCCAAACTCCCTAACTATCCTAATTGCAAGGATATTGAACAAAATTCTGAGAAGTCAAAAAATAATATATAAAATAAAGGGGCATTTCATGGGCAATACAGATAAAAAGATCCAGGCTCCTTCCACAGACACTATTTTAGGATAAAGACAAACAGAAAAGAAAGAGGGGTATGGGAAGAAGACTGCATGATATTTCCCTCTTGTATTCTGAATTAAATTTATTTCTGCCTTTGCTTTCATCTAATAGTGCTATCATAATTTCTCTTTTTCACTTCCCATTCTTGTATAGAAAACGAATTCTGCGCCATGATTGAATCTAAATACTAAAATCATTTAAGATACCCTACTCCTGGGACTCATAGCAAAATGTAATAAGCTTCTCAAAATGTGACCTAATTATAACTGTCCTTGTAAGTTTTATTTCCCACTGGGATGAAATGTCTGCAGTTAAAAATAATTCTTGAAACAGGTCCATGTGGCCACAAAAGTTTTCAGAGTCACTTAAATGTTATCCATATCCTCAATTTATTTTTCTCCTCTGTTCATGTGTGATAAAAGCCAAATATCCAGAAGAGGCAGGAGGCCAGGCCACACTTCAGGCAGAGAACACGCTGGGCTGGAATTCTCACAGCCCAAGTCTTTCCTTCTGACCGGTCGAGGGGTCAGCTTACCACCGGCTCACTGACATTCTGTGCACCAGTGACCCAGTACTTGCTGCTGTTGGTTGGATGCCCCATAGTCAGAACTTCTTGCTCTTCTCTTGCAGGCCCCCATGAACAACAGACTCATGTGGTTTGAGCTCCATTCTCATTCACTCCCTCAAATGGTCTTTGAGAAGCTCAGGTCTCCATCTCCATGGCCCAGGGTTCTCTCTCCTTCTAATGCCATTTCAGTGCATCTCCTTTTAGAGGCAATTCTATGTTTCTGAACAGAAAAAAAGCCCACTCTTGGGCTGGGCAGCATCTCCTGCCTGATTTGCCCTGATTCAAAGAGACCTGGCTCTTCACTGTGGGATTTTCTAACATTATTTCAGAAGCTGTTGCTTTTTCAAGTCTCCGTTCAACTCTAAACAGGAACAAAAGATGAGGGCTCTTCTGATCTAAGGTCACATGCCTGAAGTTTCAATACGTGTGTCCTGAAGTTACACAGACCTAGGCTTGAATCCTAGCTTCGCCATTCGTCTGACTCCAGACCCATGGTTGAGCTCCCCAAGTCTCAGTTTCCTCATCTGTGAAATGGAGACAATAAAGGAGGGACTTTGTAAGATTATCATAGGGATTACAATGGCTAAAGAATGCTAAACAGTTACCACAGAGCCTACATGTTGTAGGCACTCAGTAGATATGAGCTATTATTATTGGGGCATTTGAGAAAACTCACTTCTTCCAGCTAAGATAACGTCTTTAGTGCAGACACAGGATGCTATTTTTGTTTGTCGAGGGTGCCAGAAGGACTCGAGCCAAAGATGGCTAGAAACTAAATTACCTTAGTCTTCTGGATGCTGTTCTGTCCTGAATCCAGCTCATGGGAGAAGTAAACAACTAAGAAAAGAGAGAAGCCACAGCCAGGTTCTTACCCAGAAGGCCCTGGCGAGAGCTTACAAGCAAAGACATGCCATTTCCAGGGCCTTTCCCATCCTGAAAAGGAGAAATGGAGTTTTGAAATGAGCAGACGTGTTTTAATTTTAGAAATGCACATTTATCCTGTGTTCAGTGGTATCCTTGAACTTCACTGGGAGTGTGGGTGACCAGTTGACCAATGTTCAAAGTTGGATATAAAATACCAGTTCTGATGTTGGTAACTTTATAGATGATATAGACAGTCACTGGTAGCTCCCCACCCAGTTTTGGCAAAAACCACTATGGGCTTCTACCCAGGGAGGCGAGAAGAAAAGAAACAAGAAAAGAACATTGCTGGTTAGAAGCAACGAGGAGCAGACAGGCAAAAATGAGAGCTGTGGAAAGCATGGCTGGGCAGTGACTTTGATGAGGACCAGAGGGCAAGGGGAGCAATCAGCGAGGAGTGAGACGCCTCAGAGCCTTTCCAGTTCACCTGCTGTGTTTCCATACTATGCCAGGCACTGTGAGTCCGGACACATAAGAGAGCCAGTCTCCACACAAAATCTCCACACAACTTCACCATACAAAGCATCCATACAAAGTTCCATACAAAGCAGCATTTCTAGAATATTAATGCTCAAGGATAGAGCTCACATGTAAGACAAAGGCAATGGAAACGAGACCACTCATGCACACAGTCACTCAACTGTGTCTGACTTTTTGCAGCCCCGCAGACTGTAGCCCACCAGCCTCCTCTGTCCATGGAATTTCGCAGGCAAGAATACTGGAGTGGGTTGCTGTTTCCTCCTCCAGGGGCTCTTCCCCACCCAGGGATCAGTCCTGCATCTCTTGCATCTCCAGCATTGGCAGGCAGATTCTCTATCATTGAACCACCCGGGAAGCCCAGAAACATGAGAACCTTCCATTAAATATTAATAAACAGGAGTTACCCTCAACCATTGAGGAGTGGGCTGTGGATCTTCAAGCCTTCTGACCCCTTGACCATGAAGAAAGGTCCCCAAGGGAGAAATAAACCCCTCCCAGTTCCCTTTTATGGGCTGGCCTCCCGGGTCTCACTGATCCACTCCCTCACCTAGCATCACCGGTTACATTCTTTCCCTAGGCTGCCGTCACAGATGACGACAGACAGACTTCATGGCTTGAAATGATAGGAATTCCTTTTCTCCCTGAAGTCCACAAAGAAAGTGGTAGCAGGACTGCACTCCTTCTGAAGGCCCTAGGGGAGAACCCCACCTCGCCTCTCCCAGCTTCTGGTGACTCCAGGTGTCCTCAGCTGGTGGTGACATCACTCTCATCTCTGCCGCCGCCCTTCTCCTCTGTGTCTACGCCTTCTTGTCCTTTCCCAAGCACACTTGTCATTGGATTTAGGACTCACCCACATAATCCAGGATAATTTCACATCTTGAGGTCTTCAACTTAGTCACATTTGCAGAAACTCTTTTCCAAATAAAGTCACATTTATAGGTTGTGAGGTTTAGGGTATCAGTTTAGCTCAGTCACTCAGTCATGTCCGACTCTTTGCGACCCCGTGAATCGCAGCACACCAGGCCTCCCTGTCCATCACCAACTCTCGGAGTTCACTCAAACTCACATCCATCGAGTCAGTGATGTCATCCAGCCATCTCATCCTCTGTCAGAATGGACTGGTTGGATCTCCTTGTAGTCCAAGGGACTCTCAGGAGTCTTCTCCAACACCACAGTTCAAAAGCATTTAGGGTATAAGTACAGCTTTTTGAGGGTTTTTCCAGTGGTCATGTATGGATGTGAGAGTTGGACTGTGAAGAAAGCTGAATGCTGAAGAATTGATGCTTTTGAACTGTGGTGTTGGAGAAGACTCCTGAGAGTCCCTTGGACTGCAAGGAGATCCAACCAGTCCATTCTGACGGAGATAAGCCCTGGATTTCTTTGGAAGGAATGATGCCAAAGCTGAAACTCCAGTACTTTGGCCATCTTATGCGGAGAGCTGACTCATTGAAAAAGCATCCCTCTGATGCTGGGAGGGATTGAGGACAGGAGGAGAAGGTGGCAACAGAGAATGAGATGGGCGGATGGCATCACTGACTTGATGCACGTGAGTTTGAGTGAACTCTGGGAGTTGGTAATGGACAGGGAGGTGTGCTCCGATTCATGGGGTCTCAAAGAGTCTGACACAACTGAGTGACTGAACTGAACTGAAATGAAATGAACTCTGACTAAACTAAACTAATATTTATCTAACAATTATTAGGGCATAAATGATAAACAAAAAATCGAATGCTTTATATATATGGGGGACTAGTAACTCTAAGAATACATAGATAAGGCTATTTTTAGCTAGTTATAAAAATTAGAAATGGAAATGGGTCTGATACTATAAAGTATTAAATTAAAAGTAAAAATCAATGAATTAAAGATAATAAAGTATGATTAGTATAGTTACATTTCTGGAACTTCTAGAATTAGTTATAGCCAGATATATGATCAAAACCATGAAGTGTTTAATGATAATAATAACAGGCTTAAAACTGGATAA
>SJYC01051496.1:0-52095 GCA_006408675.1 Madoqua kirkii | reverse complement strand
TCCCTTCACCACCAGGCAGGTCCCATAGAAACCGTAGCAAACACATAGCTCCTAAGATCTATCAGCGCTCACAGTGCCCTTTTCATTCAGCACTATAGCCCTAGGATTTAGCACACTATGCCTGGCACATAGCAGGCCTCAAAAAACCATGTGTACAATGAACAAAATCTCACCATCAGATTACCAGGTAGAGAAATAAACTTTTTTGTTTGTTTGTTTATTTGGCTTAGTTGCCCCAGGGCATGTGGGATCTTAGTTCCCCAACCAGGGATCGAACTCACATCCCCTGCATTGCAAGGAGGATTCTAATTTCAATCCTTAACTTTACTTTTAACAGTTTTTTTTGAGGCATAATTTACATACCACAAAATTCACCCACTGTAAATGTGCAATGTGATAATTTTTCAGTAAATTTATAGAGTTGTCTAATCATCACCACAAACCAGTCTTAGAACATTTCTATTAGCCCAGAAAATTCTCTTATACTTGTTTTCAGTCACTCCCCACTTTCACCCCCAGCCCAAGGCAACCACTGATCTGCTTTCTGTCTCTATAGATGTTTCCCTTTCTGGATGGTTCGCATAAATGAAATTATACAATGTGTTGTCTTTTGTTCCTAGCTTCTTTCATATAGCATAGTATTGAAGGCTGATCACCATTGTAGTATATATTAGTAACTTGTTCCTTAGTGTTGGATTGTACTCCATTGTATGGATATGCAACATTTTCTTTATCCATTAACAATTGATGAGCCTTTGGGTTGGTTCCAGTTTGGAGCTATTATGAATGCTGCTGCTGCTAAGTCGCTTCAGTCGTGTCTGACTCTGTGTGACCCCATAGACGGCAGCCCACCAGGCTCCCCCGTCCCTGGGATTCTCCAGGCAAGAACACTGGAGTGAGTTGCCATTTCCTTTGCCAATAATGTTGCCCTAAACAGTCTTATACAAGTCTATGTGTAATCATGTATTTTTATTTCTTTTGAGTAAGGGTCTAAGAGTGAAATCTGTTTTTTCATTTAGAAAATTTTCCAATCTATAGGAAGGCTGAAAGAATAAGACATTATATATCCTTTACCTCTATTCTCAGTAGGTAACATCATGCCATATTTACTTTTTCTCTCTATCTCTATAAAATATTTTTATGTACCATTTGATAGAAAGTAGTAGACATCGTGACATATTTCCTCTATTTCACCTCTTAATTATAAGGCAACTCTCCTACATAACCACTGAACCGTTATCACAGCTAAGACTTTTATGCTAACTTTATTTTGAATTTTTCAAACCTACCGAAAAGTTGAAAGAATAACACACTGAAATGAGCCTTGACTTCACCATTTCCCATATTGGTGCTCTGACCCTTCTTTCTCAGATCTCACTGCCACTGCTCCTAAAACATCTGTGTTAGGTAGTTCCTGGTGCAAACACATGGAATACTCCTTACGTGTCACATTCTTACTCCTCCATTGTTTATTCCCAGTGTTCAGGGCTGGTTTCCGGAGACTCCAAGATGCCTCTAATGTGTTGTCCCTGAGGGATATTGCAAAAGTCTCAAAACTTACCTCGCCTCCTTCAAGACTTTGCTCAGATGTCCGTTTCTGGATGACATCTACCCTTCCCAATGCTATTAAAAGTTCTGCCCCATCTCCCTTCACCAGTATCCCAGAATCGCATTTACTCTGCTGTATTTTTCTCCAAAACATAGATCATCTTCTAACATAATGTATAATTCATGTATTTGTTCTATTTATTTATCGATTGTCTCCCCAAAACAGACCATATGCACTATGAGGGCAGAGATGTTTGTCTTTTGGTTTACTGCTGTATCCCCAAGCTCAGTTTTAGTGCCTGGCACATGGAGCACTCAATAAACCCTCAAGAAGGACAGAATGAGTGGTGGCTGCAGGGCTATATGTGGGTGAGCATCCTACAGCCCGTCAGAGGAGGAGGAACTGACTGGCACCGAGCCAAGCATCCCCCTACAGGCAGTAGGTGTGTGAAAGGATCCTGGGTTCAGCTTCAGTTAATAATCAGTTGACATTCTGAACCCCAAGTGGAATGCTTCGGGGTTCAGTTCAGTTCAGTCACTCAGTTGTGTCTAACTCTTTGTGACCCCATGAATCGCAGCACACCAGGCCTCCCTGTCCATCACCAACTCCTGGAGTTCACTCAGACTCATGTCCATCAAGTCAGTGATGCCATTCAGCCATCTCATCCTCTGTCGTTCCCTTCTCCTCCTGACTCCAGTCCCTCCCATCATCAGGGTCTTTTCCAATGAGTCAACTCTTCGCATGAGGTGGCCAAAGTATTGGAGTTTCAGCCTCAGCATCAGTCCTTCCAATGAACACCCAGGACTGATCTTTAGGATGGACTGGTTGGATCTCCTTGCAGTCCAAGGGACTCTCAAGAGTCTTCTCCAACACCACAGTTCAAAAGCATAAATTCTTTGGCACTCAGCTTTCTTCACAGTCCAACTCTCACATCCATACATGACCACTGGAAAAACCATAGCCTTGACTAGACGGACCTTTGTTGGCAAAGTAATGTCTCTGTTTTTCAATATGCTATCTAGGTTGGTCATAACTTTTCTTCCAAGGAGTAAATGTCTTTTAATTTCATGGCTGCAATCACCATCTGCAGTAATTTTGGAGCCCCCCCCAAAATAAAGTCTGACATCGTTTCCACTGTTTCCCCATCTATTTCCCATGAAGTGATGGGACCGGATGCCATGATCTTCATTTTCTGAATGTTCAGCTTTAAGCCAAGTTTTTCACTTGAGGCTTTTTAGTTCCTCTTCACTTTCTGCCATAAGGGTGGTGTCATCTGCATAGCTGAGGTTATTGATATTTCTCTCAGCAATCTTGATTCCAGCTTGTGCTTCTTCCAGCCCAGCATTTCTCATGATGTACTCTGCATAGAAGTTAAATAAGCAGAGTGACAATATACAGCCTTGACGTACTCCTTTTCCTATTTGGAACCAGTCTGTTGTTCCATGTCCAGTTCTAACTGCTGCTTCCTGACCTGCATATAGGTTTCTCAGGAGGCAGGTCAGGTGGTCTGGTATTCCCATCTCTTGAAGAATTTTCCACAGTTTATTATGATCCACACAGTCAAAGGCTTTGGCATAGTCAATAAAGCAGAAATAGATGTTTTTCTGGAACTCTCTTGCTTTTTCAATGACCCAGCGGATGTTAGCAATTTAATCTCTGGTTCCTCTGCCTTTTCTAAATCCAGCTTGAACATCAGAAAGTTCATGGCTCACGTACTGCTGAATCCTGGCTTGGAGAATTTTGAGCATTATTTTACTAGTGTGTGTAAGCCTTTAAAAACTGCAAAATGAACACCCCTCCTCCACCTTTAGTAGAGCAGACCGGAACTTTCCACAAAGGAAGTCTCCCAATACTTTTTTGAAGAAAGATATTTTTTTTGCCCCAGAGAGCAACCAAGAGCAAGGAACTCTCCAAGGACCATGAGACTGGAACTCAGCCAGCTCTGGATTTCCTGGAGGAGGTGAAAACCTCGCCATGTATCCTTATAAGGCCCTTTTCCGGGACATCACTGCCCCTATGCTGGACCACTCCATCCGCAGTCCATCCTACTACCTGGGGGCACACCTGCCCTGAGTGGAAAGAAGCTGGGTGATGTGCTCTGGCTTGTGAGAGATGCCAGTCAGATTCTCGCCCTAGGAGCCTAAAGGAGGAATAGACAGAGTCCTGCAGGAAGTGGTATGGGCAGGTGCTGACACAAGGGGTTTGAGTCAGAGGTGGTGGTGAGAGGCTGTGAGACAGAAGTTATGAGGATGCAAGGGGAGTCGAAGCTGTGAGACAGAGGAAAGCTCTTGGAAGAACAGCAAGAGGGTGGGAATTCCCCCAAGCCCTACCGTGAGGTCCCTCCAGCCGCCCTGGATTCAGGATGCATCTGGTTCCAGACCCTTCGAGGCCCAACTAGTCTACCCATCCTGTTTTCCAGAAGTCTCCATCACCCTCACTGTTTTGCAGTTTCTTCCCCACAAAACTCATCACTTGAACTAGGTTGAGTGACAACCCCAAAAATCTGAGTAAAATAGAGATCTGTTGATTCCCCTTACAGGAGGTATCTAGAACAGTCAAATTTATCAAAGAGTCAGAAAATACACTGATGGATGGATGCCCAGGGTGGGGAAAGGGGGGGTGGGGAGGGGAAATGAGGAGTTAGTATTTGATGGGGACAGAGTTTCAGTTTATGAAGGTGACAAATTCAGGAGACGGATGATGGTGAGAGGTGCACAGCAATGTAAAGATATTTCGTGTCACTGCACTGTACAGTTAAACATGGTTAAAATAGTATGCTATATATTATGTGGCTTTTATCACAATTTTAAAAATTAAGAAAAAAAAGCATAGCACCTGAGACAGCGTGTGCTCTAGCTTCTCAGCCACGTCCAGTTCTTTGTGACCCCATGGACTACAGCACGCCATGCTTTCCTGTCCTTCCCCATCCCACTGTACCAATCGCCTTTCCATTCAGGGCTCCCATCTACCATTAATTTGATAGCCAGCCTCAGTAATTTTGTGGATATCAAAGCTTTCAGTAAAGCTCTCTGCCTATAAACTGCAGTCTTCTTGAAGCTCTTCCTTTGCCTGTATCCTTCAGATGTCTTTCATTAGATTTTCTTTGTCAGGGTATTGTAAATGGTTATCTTTTTTTCAAAGGTTCATCCTGTTTTGGTAAAATCTACAGATAGAGGGAATCTGTTTCTCTACCCTGTTCTTTACAATTGTAGATGATCCCTATGAGTATTTTAACTACATTCTTTTGACATACCGTCATCCTTGAAAAGGATCTATAGTTTCAGGTTACAGCTTGTTTTCATCTCAAAACACTGAAAGGAAAAAAAAAAAAACCATCAAGAGATGAAACACCAAGGAAAAAAATGAGACCGTTTTTCCAGGAAAGATTCAAAGTTTAGGCTCCTAAAGCATATACCTTTAAGTGTCCCTCTCATGGGTCAGTTGCTGGGCTGGAGGGTACCAAGCCTTAAGGGCCAGCCACACGCACTTAATTTGCAGGTCTGTCTGCAGATCCTCAGAAAAAGGATCTAGAACAGGATGAAGCTTTGCATACACCACCCTCCAGTATTCCCCTCTTGTCCTTCCTCTAGCCCTCTACTCTCTTTGGGGGCCTTTATTCATCTTTCCTTCCTCCCAGTAAGACGTTTTGAGGGCTGACAATGGGCCACATACTGTGCTGCTGTGCTGGGTACCAGGATGCAGTGGTTAAGAAGACAGGGGTCCACCTTATGTTTTCTAGCAGCGGGAGAACTAAAATTCATCATCAAATCGCTTCAATTAGGAGTGCTACCTAGGAGCACTGCAGGGTGATGGGAACACACAGGGGCACAGTCAGTGTGTGAGACTGGTCTGGGGGCTGCCTTGAGAAAATGATGTCTGAGCCACGGGCCCAAAGGATGAGTAGTGGTGAGCCAGGCAAAGAAAAGAAGAGATCTTCTTGCTCCCCGAAGACCCCCATCGAATGACGGATCCCTGCTCACACTTGGCATCTTTGGCTGCTGACTCCACACTGACCTTGCCCAGTGCCCCATGTGCTGATAGCTCTGCAGCCCAGGCTTGGACACTTGTTTCCATTCTTGTCTGTGTCTGACCTTGGCCTGGGCCATTTTCTGCCCCACTTCACCCACACTGGTGCTGGCAGCTCACAGGATCCCTCCCCAGCTGGGTACCGAGATAAGCTTTTTTCCTCTCAGTGTATCCGAAAGCTCTTCTTTCCCAATAGAATTCTTTTCTGCTCTCAAGACAGCAACTCTGGCTCTTTGCAGGGTGTGTGTGTATGATACGGTCAGTGGTGTTGTGCCGGAAACTGTCTCTAACACAGTTGCATCTTCTTGGCAGCATGTCTGCTCCAAGATCTCAGTGGCCGGAGAACCACGCGTGCGGGGTCAAGTCCAGCTGCATCTTGCTGCTGCCCGCATTCAGACTGATGGGACCTGGAGGAGTGATATTCCCCACGTGCTTCTCTCCAGGTTAGACAAGCAGCTGCTGAATTCCTCTCTCGCTCTGGATAAGTTCAGCTGTTTTGCTAACTGGACCACAGCTTCTTTTTTCAGAACGTCACAGGCATATTTTGGGGTTTCTGTGAACAGGTGCCGCATGCAGGAAGCACGACTCGTTTGTTTATTAGGATGTTACCCTGTGTTTTGAAAAACATTCAGAAAGGAAAAATGGCCTCTCTGATGCCTTTTGCTTTTTCTCTTCAGGCTGTAAGCTGTGAACAACTGCTGTTACCTTTAGTTTACAGAATCCCCATCTGGTTAGGTACTTTGATTTATGTTGGCTAAAATCCAGAACGGCTGATTTGGTTTATTTTAAGGAGTTTTATTTTAAGAAAGTTTTGACATTTAAGAATTTAATTGGAACAATCTGTACCCAGAAATTTTTTAATGCAGTCTAGGATTCAAAGAACTGACTCATTTTGAAAAGACCCTGATGCTGGGAAAGATTGAAGGCGGGAGGAGAAGGGGATGACAGAGGATGAGATGGCTGGATGGCATCACCGACTCAATGGACATGAATCTGAGTAAACTCCAGGAGTTGGTGATGGACAGGAAGGCCTGGCATGCTGCAGTCCATGGGGTCGCACAGAGTCGGACACGACTGATCGACTGAACTGAACTGAACTGAGGATTCAAAGATGCTCTTCAGCATGTGCAGGGTTTTAAATGAAAGCAGGGTTTTCCACACCTGGCTGGTCTTGGTTCTTCCGGACTTTGTTGAAGACATGGCGGGAGAATTCTCAGGATGGAACTCCCAGCAGTGATGAAAATGGACAGAATGGCTACTTCTCAGAAAGAGTCTAGCACAGAGTCAGACACGACTGATCAACTGAACTGAACTGAACTGAGGATTCAAAGATGCTCTTCAGCATGTGCAGGGTTTTAAATGAAAGCAGGGTTTTCCACACCTGGCTGGTCTTGGTTCTTCCGGACTTTGTTGAAGACATGGCGGGAGAATTCTCAGGATGGAACTCCCAGCAGTGATGAAAATGGACAGAATGGCTACTTCTCAGAAAGAGTCTCTGACCCTCTGTGCATCCTTAAGCTCAGTTTACAGACTCTGCTGGATCGACTTGTCCACCATAAGCCAGTTACAGAGAGAGGAAGAGTGTACCAACGTACCACTTTGCCCACTCCTATGAGGTGGTCAGACCTAAACTGAGTTAGTTTTAGGAAATCTGTCTCATTTCCTCCACCAAAGGTCAGGTTGCCCTAGTTCTAAGAGGCAGACAGACCAGGTTGGATTAAAGCACCTCCATCAGAGAACTGAAAAGTGTTAGTTGCTCAGTCGTGTACAACTCTTTGTGACCCCATGGACTGTAGCCTACCAGGCTCCTCTGCCCATGGGATTCTCCAGGCAAGAATACTGGAGTGGGTTGCCATGCCCTTCTCCAAGGGATCTTCCCAACCTAGGGATGGAACCTGTGTCTCCTACATAGCAGGCAGTTTCTTTACCATTTGAACCATCAGGGAAGCAAAGTCATGGCTAAAAGTTCACGAGCCTACTGTGGGGTCTGATGCTCCCAAGAAGCACCCCAGCTTCCAGTGCCTGGCCTGAATCTCTAGGGGTGTTACCCACAGTTTCCAGAATCCTTAGTACTTTCTGGGAGCCTCAACAGATCTGGCATCCCTGAAATTGCAGCTGATTGAAGCAAAGAGCTTCCCAGCCTCCAAGAGGGGATTGAGAGAAAGAAAACTCAGAGCTCATCAAGCCCGGTGGATCCTAAGAACTGGGAGAGGCTGGTGTTCACCAGGCCCTGGGTAGCAACTTGCGAACCATATGGCTAGTGGCTGCTGCTCTCTGCAGCTGCAACTTTGCTGCCGCTGTTGCCATGTGCATGCACAGCCAGTGCTTGGACTCAGAGAATTTCCTCTAATTCTTCCATGTCCCTACAGAAATGCGGTCTCCAGACCGCATCTCCATTCTCCATTCTCCCTGTCACCATCTTAGAGTCATTATCTACCTCACTTTTCTGCCATAAGACTCAGTCATTAACTGTATGTCCTTGGTTGAGTTTCTTAATCTCCCCGAACTTCAGTCTGATCTATTTAAAAAATACCTACCCCATTTGCAGAGAACTTTTGATGTCAAGAGTTTGAACTTATTTGGGAAACAAAGGGGAGCTAAATGGTTTTAACGTTGTTTAAGCAGCTACTGTGTGTCAGAGAGTTCCAGAAAAACATCTATTTCTGCTTTATTGACTGTGCCAACGCCTTTGACTATGTGGATCACAACAAACTGTGGAAAATTCTTCAAGAGATGGGACTACCAGACCACCTGACCTGCCTCCTGAGAAACCTATATGCAGGTCAGGAAGCAACATTTAGAACTGGACATGGAACAACAGACTGGTTCCAAATAGGAAAAGGAGTACGTCAAGGCTGTGTATTGTCATTCTGCTTATTTAACTTTTATGCAGAGTACATCATTAGGAATGCTGGGCTGGAAGAAGCACAAGCTGGAATCAAGATTGCTGGGAGATATATCAATAACCTCAGATATGCCAATGACACCACCCTTATGGCAGAAAGTGAAGAGGAACTAAAGAGCCTCTTGATGAAAGTGAAAAAGAATGAAAAAGTTGGCTTAAACCTCAAGACTCTGAAAACTAAGATCATGGCATCAGGCCCCATCACTTCATGGCAAATACACGGGGAAACAGTGTCAGACTTTATTTTGGGGGGCTCCCAAATCACTGCAGATGGTGATTGCAACCATGAAATTAAAACACACTTGCTCCTTGGAAGAAAAGTTATGACCAACCTAAACAGCATATTAAAAAGCAGAGACATTACTTTGCCAACAAAGGTCCATCTAGTCAAGGTTATGGTTTTTCCAGTGGTCATGTATGGATGTGAGAGTTGGACTATAAAGAAAGCTGAGATACAACGAATTGATGCTTTTGAACTGTGGTGTTGGAGAAGACTCTTGAGAGTCCTTTGGACTGCAGGAAGATCCAACCAGTCCATCCTGGAGGAAATCAGTCCTGAATATTCATTGAAAGGACTGATGCTGAAGCCGAAACCCCAATACTTTGGCCACCTGATGCAAAGAACTGACTCATTTGAAAAGACTCTGATGCTGGAAAGAATTGAAGGCAGGAAGAAAAGGGGATGACACGGGATGAGATGGTTGGATGGCATCACCAACTCTATGGACATGAGTTTGAGTAAACTCTGGGAGTTGGTGATGGATAGGGAGGCCTGGCGTGCTGCAGTCCATGGGGTCGAAAAGATTTGGACACTACTGAGCCACTGAAGTGAATCTGAACTGTGTGTCAGGCTCTATTAGACATTTTACATGGACTCTTTAGACTTAATTAAAATACACCTCCCTCCACTTTACAGCTGTAACTCCTGTTACTTCCCTACTTGTATCTTGCTGTTGTTCAGTCACTCAGTCGTGTGACTCTTTGCAATCCTGTGGACTGCAGCATGTCAGACTTTCCTGTTCTTCACTATCTCCCAGAGTTTGCTCAAACTTATATCCATTGAGTTGGTGATGCCATCCAACCATCTGATCTTCTGTTGTCACCTTCTCCTCTTGCCCTCAATCTTTCCCAGGTTCAGGTTCTTTTCCATTGAGTTAACTCTGCATCAGGTGACCAAAATGTTGGGAGTTTTAGCTTCAGCATCAGTTCTTCCAATGAACATTCAGGATTGACTTCCTTTGGGATGGACTGGTTGGATCTCCTTGCAGTCCAAAGGACTCTCAAGAGTCTTCTCCAGCACTACAATTCAAAAGCATCAATTTTTCAGCTCTTAGCCTTTTTTATGGTCCTACACTCACATCCGTGCATGACTTCTGGAAAAACCATAGCTTTGATTATATGCACTTTTGTCAGCACAGTGATGTCTCTGTGTTTTAATATGCTGTCCGGGTTTGCCTTGGTCTTCCTTCCAAGGAGCTAGAATCTTTTCATTTCATGGCCTTGGTCACTGTCCGCAGTGATTTTGGAGCCTAAGAAAATAAAATCTTGTATCTTACTCCTGGAAAACTAGATTACTCATTCTTTCTCACTTGAGCAATCTTGAAACTCTCCCAATACTTTGTTTTTGATCATACTTTTATTTCTACCTGGCCTATCTCACCTCTCCAGAGTGAAATCCTATACATCTTTTAAGGTCCATCTGCAAAGTGCTGATAAATATTTAACAAGCAGCTCTGCAGACAGAAAGAGCCCTGCTTTGTAGTGCTTGCCAATGTAAAAACTCCCACTGTGGCCAATTTCAAGCTACCAACCTGGTATGAACCGGCTCACAAAATTTCTGAAAATACAGGGTCTGGAAGGAGTTGCCTCTAGTGCACCACTGAACCCACAATGTCATCTTTCTTGATACCCTCAAGCTGTAAGATTCCTTCCCTCCTTTGTTAGTAATTTGCACTTTCTCACAAAAAGTCTTCTTTATTATATTAGGGTTGTAATGAATCCCTGTTATCATTATGAGCTTTTCAAGGACATGAACTGTGTCTTACTCATCTATATATTCATGGTGCTGCCTAGGACAATAATGATGTTTCAATAAATATTTGCCACATTAGGCCAATGATGAAGATTATCACTAGGGCTTGACACACGTTACAGGGAGGATACAGTGACATCATCAAAGCACTTCCCAGAATACTGGGTCCAGCAAGTAATTTGTGACAACTAATTTTTCTGTCATTGGTGGCTTCTGGAATTAAGGGAGCACAAATTTTAATTCCAAAGGTGGTTCTCAATGACTCCCTCCAACCCCAAATATACATGTATTATAATCACCTGGGAAACGTTTACAAATCGCCATGCCCAGGCCAATAAGTCAGACATCAGTATTTTTACATTTCCCCAAATGATTCTGTTGTGCACCAAGTTTGAGAATCACTTTCCTGTATGTATCCCCTCCTCTCCCTGGCTGATGAGTTGAGAATGTCAAACAGGAAATAGAACTAGCTACTCCTTTAAAAATTCTCCTGTTCACCAAACAATTCCAGTAAATAGGAGGAAAACTCACTCTCAGGATTGCCTTATTTGGCAATCAAGTTGGGTGGAGTCACCTGGGAGGGGCAAAGCCAGCATGAGTAATACAGCCTTCTGTAGGGGCAGAAGAGAAATCTCTCTTTGTCAGCAAACTCCTGTAAGTGAAGTTTTTTCAAGCTGGAGAATTTTAGAGGCATCTCATTGAAACTAGATTTGGTCCTTGTGGTGACTTCGTGCAGATTAAACAAAAGTAAAATTTCTTTCAGTGAACATCAGTGCATTTGTCCCAATTCTTTTGCTCCACTAGAATTTTGTAGTATTGAAATTACTGAATTATGAAGCCTCAGAATGATTCTTATTCTCTTATTTGTGGTAATGAGGACGGACTTCCTTAAAGTCAAGACAATATCACATTTCTATCTTTGAGAAGCAGGTATTGCTTTCCCGTTAGAGTTGGTGAAACTGAAACAGTGTGAAATCTGATTGGTCCAGAGTGACACGGGGGATGCCAAATAGGAAATCAAAGATTCTTGTCCTCACCCTTTGATACTCAACACACTTTATATTTTATGGATATTGAGTTATTGTGGTCTTGTCATCTATTTCTCATGTTAAAGGTATTTACCAAAAAAAAAAAAAAAGCTTTGAAAGGGTCTTATCTGAAAAGCAAATTAAGCAATTCTGCTTCAGTAGGTTACTCCCTTTGTTTTCTCTAATAAAATAATAGCCTGAGAATTCACTTTAAAGAAGGGGGAATTGGGAGGAGGAGAAAGAGTCTATGGGAGCATGTGTTACAAAGCCACATTTTAGAGGTCTAATATGCTGAGTTTCTTTGATGTGTCACTATGGATGAGTCTTTAAAAGCTGATTTTCTTTTTGGAGGCAGTACTGAAGACGTGGATGGAAGTGTTACGGGGCTGATGGTAATCCTTCACGGAGCACTGCTGGCTGGGCTGGACCCCACCAGATGCTTTTCTAAAACCCATGTTAATTTTGCACTTAGTCCAATTTGGAACTTTCTTATAGAGACTCTGGACTGTCTCTGAAATAAACATTTTTAGCTAAGCTATTCAGTGGATTATAATTTTTTTTCTCCTGTGGTATATGTATAGCAAATCATTAAAATATATGAATTTTTTAAAATTCTAAAGTAAAACAAACTTTTAAAAGAACTCTTGGCAGAACCTCAGATTTTGGATCAAGGCTCTGTAACCATAAACCCTGAAATTCCCAGCATCATCAGAACTCTGGCTTCTCTGAAACACAGCCCCAAATCATGGTTTCTCTTTGCATTACTTTGTCTCTGTTCTAATTTTACTTGTAAAGGACTGATATTGTGATGCCAACCTCTATCATATCAGATTTACCCCAAAGCACCACCAGCAGGGACCACTGAACACCATTATGGGTAGAGCTCTGAATCAGGAATCAAATCTTTCATAAGATCTGGTATCCTCTCAGGCTAAGTCACTTCAGTCGTGTCTGACTCTGCGCAACAGGTATGGACTATAGCCCACCAGGCTCCTCTGTCTATGGGATTCTCCAGGCAAGAATACTAGAGTTGGTTGCCTTCTCCTCCTCCAGGGGATCTTCGCAACCCAGGGGTTGAACCCTCATCTCTTACCACTAGCGCCACCTGGGAAGGCCCTCAGGATTACAGAAACAAGGGCAAGACATTACATAAACAATGTCCGCAGCTAAGAGAAGTTTAACTGCTTCCAGCAAACAAGTAACATTGGCTTATATAAGAGAGAACTCTCTTTCTCATTCTGTAAATGTAGGTCTGGTATACCAATTACATAGTTTCAGAGACCTGGGCTCTGCCATCCTTGACACATAGTTTCCAGTTGATGGTTCAAGACAGCTGTTTGTTGGACTTCCCTGGTGGTCCAATGGTTAAGACTCTGCTCCCAATGCAGGAAACCTGGGTTCAATCCCTGGTCAGGGAACTAGATCCTGCATGCTGCAACCAAGACCCAGTGCAGCCAAATAAATAAAAATAAATATTAAAAATATAAAAATAGCTGCTTGAGAAAAAGAAGGAGAAAATGTAGGAAAGTAGGGACGCTGAGGGTACACATCAGCTGTTTTGTTGGCGAGTTTGCCAGAAACTTCCTTCCATTCATATTACATGAACACAATTGTTCCAACTGACCACCTACAGCTGCAAAGGGGCTTTTGAAATATGACGTTTATAGCACATAATCATGGCCCAAGTAAAAACTGGAGTTCTGCTACAAGCAAGAAGAGACAGATGTTGAGGTAAGAATCCAGCAGAGTCTGCCACAACCTGAACAGTGTCTGTGCTGGTATTCAGATTTTTGAGGCTGCCATAGTTAAGCAGGAAGCCTAGAGTTCAGGACAGCTGGATTGGCTCTCACTTCTATCCAAGTATCCAAGTGACTTAGTCATCTCATCTGTAAAATTTCATGGGTAAAAAGTAATTGTTGCCGAACATGATAGGATAAGCATGTAAGATAACCCCAAGATAACCCACAAGACAGGTTTGATCCCTGGGTCAGGAAGATGCCCTGGAGTAGGAAGTGGCAACCCACTCCAGTATTCTTGTCTGGAAATTTCCATGGACAGAGGAGCCTGGCAGGTTACAGTCCATGGAGCTGCAAAGAGTCAGACACAACTGAGCAACTGAACACACACGTAAGATAACCCCTTGTTTAAAATATCTCCTGAATACGTTACCTGATCTAAAGCACATAGGACAGCCAAAACTTTGGGCTGAAAGGGACATTCAGGGATGTTTACCTCAACCTGTCTCCCAATATAGGAATGTCTGCCATGGTAACCCTGGCAGATGGTCCCCTGTCTTGTGCTTGAGCACCGTAGAGTGTGTTACTATGCAGCTCCATGGGTGGACAGCTCTGGTTGTCAGAGAGTTTATCTGGATGGTGATCTAAAAGCTGCCTCCCTCAACCCCTATCTGCTGAAACAGCAGAGAACAAAGTCATTCTCTCTTTCACGGCAGTGCTTCAGCTTTTGGAGGATAGCTCCTCCATCATCACTTAGACATCTACCCTTCAAGCCAAGCACTCTGGATTGTTGCAACTGTTTCTTAGGTAACCAGGGGCCTATCCTTCCCACCATCTGAGTATCTTTTTCTATATTAGTGTTTCTCAAACTCTGTGGACTATGACCCAGAGGAAGAAATCTATTTCATGTATCATCAGTATACATATACATGCATGTAAATGGAACAAGTTTCATAAAACAATATGTAGCCTCATTAGCAGACACAGACTCCAATTCAACTCTATCTATTCAACCTACTGTGTTCTAATTTATTTGTTAAAGGCAGGTTTTTATTCACTCGATGGATTTCATACTCACTCCTGAGTGGCAACTCATAGTTTGAAAATTACTATTTCAGACACATTCCAGCCAATAAATAGTCTTAGAATGTAGTACCTTGATGCTGCAGGCTGACTGCAGTAAGCAAAAAGGGCTTTTACTTCCTGAGACCAGAATTTAATGTCTTTATCTTAAGGAAGTCTGTTGTTCGCTAAGTCATGTCGAACTCTTTCTGACCCCATGGACTACAGCAAGCCAGGTTTCACTGTCTCCCAGAGTTTGCTCAGGCTCATGTCCATTGAGCTGGTGATGCCATCCAACCATCTCATCCTCTGTCACCCCCTCCTCCTCCTGTCTTCAGTCTCAAACTAAATGCATTGAATTAGAAAGTAACACTTTCACATCATTTGGCTGAACATTTGAGTTAGTTATAACTGACTTTCTCTGTTCTGTGTGAACAGCTTCTATGTAAGTCTGCTATCCCCCACCCTCTCCTTGTGCAACTGATTTTTTTAAACCTAGATATAGAGCTTTAATTTAATCCTATTAAACTTCATCTTTTTCAAGTTTGACTTTTTTCAGTGTTTCAAAAAAATTTTGGACCATTTTTGTCATTAATCTTTCCAGCTTTATAGCATTTGCAAATTTTATAAGTATACTTTCCATGGAATAATAATTTTATGGTTTAGCCCTTAAAAGATGACCCTTGACCTAAAGTCTCTGCCCGTATTATAGTCATTTATCAACAAATGGTTGAAAAAAGAAGCAAGAAAGACAGAGATCTGTGGTACTAGACAAGAAAATAAAAGTTCTAAGAGGCTGGATTTGAAATGATTTATATATATATGTTTATAATTATATATATATGATTATATATATATATGCTGCTGATGCTGCTAAGTCGCTTCAGTCGTGTCTGACTCTGTGGAACCCCATAGACGGCAGCCCACCAGGCTCCCTCATCCCTGGGATTCTCCAGGCAAGAACACTGGAGTGGGTTGCCATTTCCTTCTCCAGTGCATGAAAGTGAAGTTGCTCAGTCGTGTTCGACTCTTCGAGACATGGATGGTACATATATAAATATATATAGGTTTTTCTCCTTAAACTCAAATTAGATATTTACCCATCATGTGGCATGAAAATGCCAACATGTTTCAGCTTTCATAGGCACTCAGTCTGTGACAGTCAAGCATATATGGCCTATATTGCTAAGGCCTGGGAATTTCCCCCAGAAACCCTGGAGGGATGGAGATCCCCTGATGCAATACCATCTCTTCCAGCTAGAAAGTAAAGGGGGTAAGTGTGCACAATTTTCATTCGTTTATTTATTCATCTGTTTATTCTAGAAATAACTGTTGTGCCAAACACTGAGAAGCAAAAACAGGGAGCCTTAAATTAGGCTGTGGGGGTGTGGAGGACAGAGGAAATGCAAAGCAGGGAGGCCTGAGCATCTCCTCCTACTCAGGGAGGAGGCAGTAATAATTTTCAGCCCTAAAGTGTCAGCTCAAGAAACAGAATGAAGTAAGTCAGGAGAAAAATAACATTGTATATTAACACGTGTGTGGATCTAGAAAGATGGTCCAGATCCCTAGTTCCAGGGCAGGAATAGAACGCAGACACAGAGAATGGACACATGGACAAGGATGAGGGGCCAGGGGCGGGGGAAGGCGGGGCCGGCATGACTTGGAAGATGGGGTCTGACGTGTTTCCACTACCATCTGTACAGCAGATAGCTAGTGGGAAGCTGCTCTGCAACCCAGGGAGCTCAGCTTGGTGCTCTGTGATGACCTAGATGCGTGGGGTGGGGGAGGGGGGAGGGGAGGTAGGTCCAAGAGGGAAGAGATACGTGTACAGGTATAGCTGATTCACTTCCTTGCACAGCAGACACCTTGTAAAGCAATTATACTCCAATCTTGAAAAAAAAAAAAACTTCAAACTGTGGTGGCTGTGGTTTAGTTACTAAGTCGTGTCTGACTCTTGCACCCCATGGACTGTGTAGCCCACCAGGCTCCTCTGTCCATAGGGTTCTCTATCCAAGAATACTGAAGTGGGTTGCCATTTCCTTCTTCAGGGGATCTTCCCGACTCAGGAATTGAACCCGGGAAATGAGGCCTTGAGAGTTGGTAAGAGTTAGCTAGGCAAAGAGAGAGCCGCCTGCCAGAAGGCTCAGAGGTGAGAAACATGGGTACTTAATGAACAGCAAAGAACAGGAACATTCCTAAAATGCCCGAAGAACGACACGGTTTTGTACACACTGATTAAAAGGTATTTACTTGCCAAATGCACAAGTTAAGGCTGTGGGGCAGAAACTTGAGGAGGCAGCCTCTGTCTGTGTTCCAGGAAGGACACCCATGTGTCTCCTTAGGATCCTGCAGAGTTTAGGGGCAGCTGGAGGATGCTTACCATCTTTGCTACCTGTGGGTCCTTACTGGATCAATAGAAGCTAAAAAGATCAGAGTGAAAGAAGAATGGAGATGGGGTTAGCAAGAAAGGGAGTCATTTTCATTTGATCTTCATGACAAATTCCAGACTCAGAGCCAGTAGGAAGTATTTTTTTCCCCCTTGATTTTCCTCTTCTCTTTTAAACTGTCTGGTTTGTTTGTTTTTGCTTTTTGTGATTGGTTTTTTGTTTTTCCCCTAATGAGTAACTTCATTCTACATGGTACAAAAATTCAAAAATTCAAAAAAGATGGGTGGGCAAATTTCCTTCCTTCCTCACCTGCTGCCACCCAATTTGTCTTCCAGAGACAAACAAGGTCTTTTTTTATATGCCCAGAAATAGTCTATGCACATACAAGTAATGTGTATGCATATATAAATCTACATTTTTTTTTTAAGCCAAATGGCAGGATAATATACACACAGACAACAGATAATATTTTTAAAGTATATTTTATCTTTCCTTTTACAGAATTGTCCAACCCAGAAGGGGAAAAACATTTTTCAGTGAAAGAGAGGGGACCAGTCTTCAAAGAATAAAAAAATTAGTAAATATCAATAAGACAGTAAATAGCTTTTTAAACTGTATGTTGAGTAGATGGGCAAACAGTGGAAACAGTGTCAGACTTTACTTTCTTGGGACTCCAAAATTACTGCAGATGGTGATTGAGGCCATGAAATCAAAAGACGCTTACTCCTTGGAAGGAAAGTTATGACCAACCTAGATAGCATATTCAAAAGCAGAGACATTACTTTGCCAACAAAGGTCCGTCTAGTCAAGGCTATGGTTTTTCCAGTGGTCATGTATGGATGTGAGAGTTGGACTATGAAGAAAGCTGAGTGCCGAAGAATTGATGCTTTTGAACTGTGGTGTTGGAGAAGACTCTTGAGAGTCCCTTGGACTGCAAGGAGATTCAACCACTCCATTCTAAAGGAGATCAGCCCTGGGTGTTCTTTGGAAGGAAAGATACTAAAGCTGAAACTCCAGTACTTTGGCCACCTCATGCGAAGAGTTGATTCATTGGAAAAGACTCTGATGCTGGGAGGGATTGTGGGCAGGAGGAGAAGGGGATGACAGAGGATAAGATGGCTGGATGGCATCACCAACTCGATGGACATGAGTTTGAGTGAACTCCGGGAGTGATGGACAGGGAGGCCTGGCGTGCTGCGATTCATGGGTTCGAAAAGAGTTGGACACGACTAAGCGACTGAACTGAACTGAAACTATATGTATCTATTTTTCCCCAGTTTCAACGTTTACATATCTCAATTTTTCAACAAGAAACAAGAATTTGTAGAAAAAATATAAAGGGAAATATTATTGGTTCTTCTTAAAGATATTTACTAAAATACTTGAATTATAAAAAAGCTTGCAATCTTTTGCTGTCAAATACAAGACACACGATAAAAAGAACACTGAGTAGAGTTATACTTCGTACTTAAAATTTTATGCAAGAGCTTGAGAAGTCAGAAAGCTACAATGGCACCCCACTCCAGTGCTCTTGCCTGGAAAAATCCCATGGACAGAGGAGCCTGGTAGGTTGCAGTCCATGGGGTCACTATGAGTCAGACATGACTGAGCGACTTCACTTTCACTTTTCACTTTCATGCATTGGAGAAGGAAATGGCAACCCACTCCAGTGCTCTTGCCTGAAGAATCCCAGGGACGGGAGCGGGGGCACGAGTCGTGGGCTGCCGTCTATGGGGTCGCACAGAGTCAGACACGACTGAGCGACTTAGCAGCAGCAGCAACACACATGACTCTGTATGCAAACTTCAGAAATATTAACAATCTGTACTGAAAAACAGGGCCATCTAATTTTCTCTTTCGTACTTCCAGATTTGATGCAGAAACTAGGGAAGGAATGTTCAGGGTGAAATGAATAGAGGGAACATGATAAATGAGTAAGAAGATAATTAAAACATGAAGCTTTCCACATCTTGAGATAATGGTAATGGCAAGTGTAGTTTTAGCTAATTAATTGGTTAAGAACAATTTGCCTCGGTGACTATCTCATATTTGAATATGGAATGTTTTTTGCTTTGCTAGAAACTGAGAATAGAATTATCTTGGAGTTTATAAAACAAAGAGCTTTTGGCTACCAGAAGTGTAATTACAAGTCAGGAAACCCAATTTGAATTAGTCCTACAGAGACAATTTTCCCCTTCATGCTGTGTAATTCATTGAGACTCAAGAGAGGGTAAATTTCCCTTTCACTCAAACCTTGTTACTGCATGAGAAAATAAATTCGTTGCAGTTTGGACTCAGTTTATTGCTACTTGAGCAATTATGCACCTTATTCATCAGACCTAATACCTTTGGAAGTTTTTAAATATCAAACTCACCTTCAAAGTAGAAGAGCTCGTCAATCTGATAAGGTTCAAAAGAAAGTACCATAGACACAGAAGGTGTCTAATTCCATAGGAGGAATTCCAGAAACATTGTGAGCTAAGTTGGCAGCATTAAAATAATGTGTGGTGCTGTTATGTCTCCCAAACTGCCTTGAGGGGGATTTGCTCATTTACATGGTTAATTTCTGAGAGATTTGCTAAATCAGCATCTTCTTACCTTACAGTCAAACTTTACAGACTTTCTGCAGACGAAATCCAACCTTCCAGGCTTAGACTAGAACAGGACAGGAGGCAAATTCAAGAACTATCTTGTAACTTGAAGATTATTTTCAAATTAGTTAATTTTCTTCTTTTTTTAAAAATATTTTTTATCTTTTGGCTGCACGGCATGGCATGTGGGATCTTAGTTTCCCGACCAGGGATCAAATCAATATCACCTGCGTTGGAAGTACGGACTCAACCACTGGACTGCCAGGAAAACCCTTTAAATTAGTTAATTTTCTAATTGAACCATATTTGTGTATAAAATCATACATTAAAAACAAAACTGGAAGAAATTTACCAGAACCTTAAGAGGGATCAACCTAAAGGGGATTTTATCCTCTATTCCTTTAAAAATTTCCACAGTGACTATATGATACTTTGGTAATCAAGATTAAAGGGGAAAGTCTGAAACAAATTTTCTCTCTCTGCACCTGTATTCCCTCTCCCCTGTGTGGTGGGATATCCTCCTAAACATTTTTTAACTCCTCCAAGTTCCACTTTTATTATTCTCTGCAGCAATTTCCTTCATAGGCTAGAAAAAAATTGAAAAAAAAATACAAATCCCTTTTTGTAACAGATTTCCCTTCACCTCTATTGAAAACCAATGAAAATATAGCTTTATTCTCAACCTTTTTCCGGACAAAGAGAATCCAGATGTTCCCTTTTGTTTGCTCTAAAGGGGGAAATGCTAGTTTACCTTCCCTCCCTCCATCCTCCTCCCCCCAAATAATTCAACCTCCTTCTAGCATATGTTGTGTATTCAAAGCTCTTAAATGGTCTCCTGCCTTTTATCCAGGGAAATAATTGCTGCATTTTTAAACCAATCCTGCCAGGCAGTCAGGACAAACAAGTCTTTTTAGAAATTGGCCCCAGAGTTTTCCCTGTCTCCTTTGGAGCCTCTTCCAGACAATGGCAGGGGAGAGGGGACTGGACAGCCTGGGGGAGCTGTAGCTCTCTGACATCTGGACACTTGAAGAGGAGGAAGATGACTTGTTGGCCAGGTAAAAGGGCATCTGTGTTTAATCAAGATATATCCCAACTTCTCCAGAGGTTTGCTGTGCAAGGGAAGAGGTTGCCTGAATTCTTTCCTCCTTCTCCAAATGCAGGAGACCCAGTGCCAGGGTGTGACCTTGAGAAGTCTCTATTCCAGGGCCTGGGGAGGGAGTTGAACTGGCTGATCCCCAAGGCCTTAAAAAAGCCCGTGATTCCAATTCCAGTTTATCCTTGTGGACTTCAGGGTATGTGAGGACATGTGGGAGAACCTTCTCTCTGGTCTTATTAGTAGAGAAAGCCGTGTTTTTCCTGAGGTTGGTTTGTTTTTTATCTGGGAATTAACTCTTGTAACAGTTCCTGCTTATTGCTGGGAGGCTTAGCAGCAGAGTTGTAGCCTCCCTGGGGCAAACACCTAGGGCTTTAAGACGTGTTTTGTACACCAATCTCACTCTCTTTCCCAGCTTCCTTTACTACCTTTATTTTCCTTGTCCTTTTTCTGATTTGTTTGTATAGTACTGTTCTTACTTGTTCTATCTTGTTAAGGTGTGTGTCCCTTTTAAAGCTTCTTAACATCTTTTCTGGAAAAAAGTAGCATAACATAAATAAGGTTAAATCAATTTTGAAAATATAGATATTAAGGGCATTTGTTTTTCTCTTTATCTCTGTCTTACTGGTTTCTCCCTAAATCTAAAAGTAGATCTCAACTCCATCATTCTGATTGTGTAAACCATCTTAAGCTACAAAAATTTGGTATAATTAAATGATACATTTCTAGCTAGCAGGGATCAGGTCTGATGAGGGATAAAGCAGCTACAGTGGAAAGAAAGAGCTTGGACTGGCTCTGTCACGTTCCAGGTGTCTGACCTTGGGCAGGGCCCTTCTCTCTGGATCTTAATTTCCTTGTTTATAAAATGAAGAAGAGGTTGGACCAGGTCACCTTTAAAATCCCTTCCAGCTCTGAAATTCATTGACCCAGTGACCCATTGTGGGCACTTAATAAATAACAGGCACACTTCTAGAGAACTTTAAGAATGACTCGTTTGGACACAGTGGTCAATCAATGCCTATTACTTAGCATCCCTCTGGGATGTGGCCGCTTTGAGAGACAAACCAGACAGCCCTGGGGATCCTATGGAGGCCCAAACCTAAAGGGGAGACCTAGACACCTGTTTGTCCCCACTGCCTGAGGGTTCCAAGTTTTTACAAGATTGTAAAGAACCAAAGGCATGGTGAGGAGTGATATTCATGAGAAGGGGAGTCCATCTACTTAAAAAAAAATCCATTGGAGTGTAGCTGCTTTACAGTGTTGTGTTAGTTTCTGCTATACAGCAAAGTGAATCAGTTATATGTATACATATTGTTGCTGCTGCTGCTAAGTTGTGTGCGACTCTGTGAGACCCCATAGACAGCAGCCCACCAGGTTCCCCCGTCCCTGGGATTCTCCAGGCAAGAACACTGGAGTGGGTTGCCATTTCCTTCTCCAATGCATGAAGGTGAAAAGTGAAAGTGAAGTCGCTTAGTTGTGTCCAACTCTTAGCGACCCCATGGACTGCAGCCCACCAGGCTCCTCCGTCCTTGGGATTTTCCAGGCAAGAGTACTGGAGTGGGGCGCCATTGCCTTCTCTGATACATATTTTAGGGTAAGGGAATTAGAGAAAGTGAGGTTCGGAGAAAGAACGAGAGCGGCACTTTACAGGAACAGATCACCTTTAATGAGGCAAGAAGGGGCAGCAGCCAGATTAGCGAGCTAGCTGCACTAACCCAAGAAAAGAGTAAGCATATAAAGGCATATGTGCGGAAAGCTACTGTCTTAAGGGGGCCTGTTCTTCTCCAGGGTTACTGGGATTCGTTCTCTCTTAAACGGCTGGGGGAAGGAATTCTGGAGATCAGCCAGAGGCTGGGACTGGCTGGGAGCTGGGCGTAATCAACCTTAATGTCCATTTTTTCCTTCAGGTGAGAGAGTTCTTTGTTTTGTATAGAATGGTGGAGAGGACCCAGAGGGGAGTTTTAACTCCAAGCTATTTTGAGCCATGTAACTTTCCTTCACAATATCCACTCTTTTTTGGATTTCCTTCCCATTTAGGTCACCACCGAGCTTAGGGTAGAGTTCCCTATGCTATACAGTATGTTCTCATTAGTTATCTATTTTATACATAGTAGTGTATATTTGTCAGTCCCAATCTCCCAATCCATCCCACTCTCCTTCCCTCCTAGTATCCATATGTTTGTTCTCCACATCTGTGTCTCTATTTCTGCTTTGCAAATAAGTTCATCTATACCATTTTTCTGGGCTTCTCTGGTGGCTCAAATGATAGAGAAACTGCCTGCAATGCAGAAGACCCAGGTTTGATTTCTGGGTTGGGAAGATCCCCTAGAGAAGGGCATGGGAACCCACTCCAGTATTCTTGCCTGGAGAATTCCATGGACAGAGGAGGCTGGTGGGCTGTACCCCTTGGAGTTGCAAAGAGTCAGATACAAACGAGTGACTAACTATAACTTTTCTAGATTCACATATATACATTAATAATGATATTCTTCTCTTCCTGCATCTACTTTTAGAAGTCCTTTAACATAGAGGGGGATAGAGAAATTTTTAAATTGAATAATGCTTAATTTTAATACTATATAAGTCAAAATTATCCTATTTAAGAATAGTAAAGATAACACATACAATTTAGTTTTGCCATAAAATTATTGTGCTTGATATATTTTCCCTTTAAAATGAATCACTGTTCATTATAAATGTGCTGATTGATTTTTGTTCTAAATTGTTTGCACTTTTTAATACACACACATGGAGTTCTAAACTGCTGATAACATCTTTTAGGGTTTGCCAGTTTATGAGGAATGGAGCCAAGTTAAGGATAAACCATCAACAGTATAAAAAACCTTGTGTGTCTATTAAGTGTCCCATAACGGCAAGAATCACCCACCCATTTTCAGAAAAAGGCAAAGAAAGGAGGAAAAAGTCTTGCCGAACACATTTTTTGCCCCACACAAGTAACTTATTTCTCTTCTTTCTAAACTATTCCAGGAAGAGTCTTTATATGTATGCTTCATTTTAATCATCTCAGAGGATTTCTCCTGGGACACATATCTTTGGCCAGGTTGTAGTGTTCTTTCTCTTAAATATTAGCATCTACTGACGCAGATTCCTGTTTGTGTTTTAGAGGGTAGACATGAGCAGTGTTAGTGGTGGAGCTGCACAAAGGACCCTCATCCCAAGGAAGGAGGGATGTAGTTTGCAGAATTTCAAACCAAACATCTGGACAAAGCCCCTGAAAATCTTTTTTTGTTCTACTCCATTGAAAACTATATCCTCAACATCAGTGGCCAAGTGTGCTTTGTATTAATAATTCCAACAAGCTCAGGAGCATCATATCATATTGGATCCTCACCCCTTCTTATCCCGAGCTTTGCAGCGTTCTGACTACTTCTTGCTTCTTACTAAGTATTTTGATT
This sequence comes from Madoqua kirkii, assembly GCA_006408675.1. NCBI lineage: Eukaryota > Metazoa > Chordata > Mammalia > Artiodactyla > Bovidae > Madoqua > Madoqua kirkii. Next base: position 28,270 of record SJYC01051496.1, on the reverse strand, counting down.
TGCTTCTTCCCATCCTCCCAGGTGGAAATGAACTTGAAGTCTTTCTTGAAAAAATTGCATTTCTCAAGATGATTGCCTGAAGGGTAGCTGGCAAAGGGGCACTTGGCTTGAGACAAGATTGGAGATACTTCCGTTCTTTGAAGCTTCAGGTCTAATTGATTTCTCTTTTAAAGGACACGATTGAGAACAGGGTAAAATTTGGGTTGTTTTCTTTTTTAATACTTAGTTTTAACAAGTTGTAACTTGCACAACATATAAATGCAATGCAATAAATGATAATATAATCAATAATAACAATATAAAATAATGCAATAAAATGAGGCTAGCTAATTACAGAATTCATTAACAGTTAATTCATTCTGGTGTGGCATGTTGTGGGAATCAAGTCAAAGTTGTATGAAGATCATTGTGTTTTGATCCTGTCAGGCATGGCTGTGACCAAGTTTAACTCCATCTGAAGATAAAGGTGAAGCTCTTAAACACTTGAGGCGCAGCCCCGTGCTCTCCTCCTTCTGTCTCTGGGTTTTGTCTGGGTTTTGGCATGAAACTGACTTTAAAGTCTTTATGGTTACTTCTAGGCAACATCCTTATGAGATACCGTGATCCTTAAAGCTAAACAACTAAAAACTGATCACTCATTCTTGTTTCCTTCAATAGCCTCTTTGTTTTTTAGAAAATGCTAAAGACAGAACCACACCTTTTCTATCAATTTCCTAGGGTTTTCATTGACACTGTTTTATCCCATGCGTGCTTCTCTTTTGAAGACAGCAACTTTCTTATGAATAGCTTTTTATATTGCTTATCCTTTTCTTGGATCTCCTGGAGCTCTGGAAAGCACCCAGCTCAGTGATGTCATAAGGAAGCAAGTTCGGGCCACGGAAGAGTATCCCACTGTAATCTACAACTCTCTCCTTCCCACTCTCCCCCACGGCATCCCTGCTTCCTGCACAGTCAGCAAACCAGAGTCAATTTCCCTGCTTTTTGTGGGGCCTCCCACATTGATAACTGATACCTGTGAACTCTCTTGTTTGTTCTTCTGCTCTCCATGAAACAAGCTAACCCAAACCTCCTTAGGGTGTTGGTCTCATATAAGCCGTGACCCCTCTATCTATTCATCTGTAAATATTTTGAAAGAACACTCCACTGATTGCTACTTAAGCAAATTCCCTTTCCCATCATGGTCCGACTCTGAGAGCTTTCTCTGAGTGTGCTTGCAGGACAAACCACTATGCTGATCTTAATAATTAAAGCACTTCCTGCCAGGATGCATTTTCAGCTGTAGACTGTAAGTGTTTCAAAAAATATAGATTGATCTAATCATTACACCTCCCCCACTCCCTGGCTCAGCAATGAAACCAGGAACGTTTTTTATTTGATAGCTTCCCATGTCGGACTTTTTGAGGCTAATGATTAGATGCTCTCTTGCAATGATGTTTTAACAACAAAGCAGCAGCAGCAGTGGGAGTTCTAGATCAAGTACACATGGAAGAGATAAACCAAAATGTAGGGTATTACTCATTGTAAAGGTCTTTTAATCTCATTAAAAATTTTTATTTTGTTGAAGATACAGCTGAAAAGCTTTATGAATGTTTCATCTTAAATTTATTTATTATTTTTAAATATATGCCAATACAAAACATTTCCTTTTATTTTTTTAATTTGGAGAGGAGGTCTTTAAAAAAAAAGAAAGAAAAAAGAACAATCACGATGCCTCCCTGTGATGTCCTCACTCTTCACCTGCTCTATGCTCTGCAGTTGCCCTCCTATGAATGCCACGGAGCAGCCAGGTGTAGTCAGAAGCACACAAACAGAAAGGCAGAGCTATGTTCACAGTCTGACCTCAGTGTTATTAGCAGTGAGACCCAGAGTAAGCTACTCACCACTTTATGCCTCCGTTTGTTTCTACAGCTTTTGTGAAAAGGCTAAGGCAGAAAAATCATGGATTTACTGGAAAAAATTTGTAGTAGACAGTGCTAATCCCCATCCTTTAAGAGGTGAAGGTTCTGGAAATGTGAGGAGCTTCTTTAAGGGTCTAGGGTTCACATACCATCAAAGGAGAGGACGCAGTACTGCCATGAGGAGGAGACCTTGACATTTCGCGGTGGGTGACATGGGGCTCTTACCAGTGCCCCGACTCTCATTTCGGGTCCCTGGCTGCCAACTGCTTCCTCTGGACCACCTGAGTTCCAGTCGCTGGACAGCTCTTGTCCCTCTGCCTCTCTCGAGGATAACGAGTCATTAAAGACCATGTGTAGTTGGTGTCACCATGTAGAGATAGATAAGAATCCTCAACCCTGTAAGACAGACATGAAATATATTCAAATTATCATGAAATGGTCTTTGAAAGAGATCTCATTCTAGCTTTTGATTATTTGGGGGAGTACTTTTAAGTAGAATGAGCAAAGCTCTCCTTACAGACCTAATAAAATTTCACATTAGTTAACTGTTGGTTTTCTACTGCTAACATGCATGAAAGGGGACTTGCTATGATCTACCCAGAACCCCCTCTATAAGCCCACGTTCACCATGTTTCCTGATTCTTCTGTCACCTGAAAGATTTGTCCATGAACTACTCCTTTTCAAACTTCATCCATCTGATGTTAAGGATCGTGAAGCTGAATTAGAATAGCTGGGGGCTTCCCAGGTGGCTCTAGGGGTAAAGAACCCACTTCCTAATGAAGGAGATGCAAGGGACATGGTTTGATCCCTGAGTCAGGAAGATGCCCCTGGAGGAGGCCATGGAAACCCACTCCAGTATTCGTGCCTGGAGAATCCCATGGAGAGAGGAGCCTGATGGGCTACAGTCCATGTGATCACAAAGAGTCAGATATGATTGAAGCGACTTAGCATGCACGCATGCAGTAATGGGTGGAGATACAAGCTCTTATCAGACTTTCAGAAAGAGCTCCAATGGGTCAAGAATAGAAAGAAATTGGGATTCTCTGCCTTGCATTTGCTACCAGATGCTTCCCGCCTCTCCCCCACCCCAGGCTCCCTCCTCCTTCCAAATCTCTGGCCTCATCAGAGTTAACTTGTGGGTTTCTCTTTTCGTGGCTTTGGATTTTTCTACCAATTCATTCTCTTTTACCTTTCTCTCTTGCTTCTTCCTTGTTCCCGTTCATTGCTTTTTCTTGTCTCCTTTTCTGGCATTCTTTCTTGCCTTCTAATTTCTTGTTTCTCATCCCTTCCATAAAAGGAATAACCATCAATGCTGACCAAGTCTGTCTATTTTTTGTTCTCTGTGGGCTTATGCTGAAGCTCTGCTCAAAACTGCCAGTGTACACTGGGCCCTGATAAAACCATAGAAAGCGGAGAACCCACCCCAAAAATAAACAGTCACTTCCTTCTTGGAAGGGCCATTCATAGTCCAACCAATGCATCTTACATCAAAAGCTGTGAAAGGCAAACTGCTTGCATACCAAATAAGCCCCATGAAACTGGCCTCTCGTGTTCAACCAAAATACATCTTGAGCCTCACAGAGTCAGGGGTTGCAAAAGGTGAGGGCTCAAGACTCCTGAGACTGGCTTGATTTCTGCTTTTGAGAAGACACAGGAGTAAACAAATAACAAAAGATCCGTCAGTGCCAGCCCTTCTCCCATCACCCCTGCCCTCTTCTCTGCGTCATTTTTCTCCACCATCTGATGTGCCCTATGCTTTACCATTTTATTATCAGTATCCCTCCAACTAGAATGCAGGCTCTGAGAGGGAGGTATTTGGGGTTAGGATGCATGGCTGAATCCCCAGTTCTTCAACACTGCCCATCATGTGAAGGGCTCAAACATATATGCTGAATGAATGAATGAAGCACAACATGATGTTTGCAATATCAGAAAAGTGGATGAAGAGCTATGGAATTCCAGGGATCCCCATGGAACTAAGGGTCATTGTGTGTGTGTGTGTGTGTGTGCACTTGTGTGCATAAAAATCAGATTCAAAGAGAAATTCAATGCTTTTGGAATGACGCAGGTAAGATATCAATACATTCAGAAGAGGCTGGGTCATCTGGTGCTGGGTTGGAGAGTTACAAAGGAGGGAGAATTGTGACATTTCTCCCTCACCAATGAAAAAAAAAAGAAAAGAAAACTTATTAAAGTGCTTGTTGCTTTACTGAGTCGCATTAGAAATGCTTACATTTCATTTGGAAGGAGGGAATGGGAAGGATTCTCAGTGCTTCCTTAGAAAACAAAAGGTAACCTAGGTCATAGCAGTCAGGCAGGCAAGAGGGGGTTAAGAAATCAGGTGAGGCCAGTTTCTTTCCTGTGTGCCCATGAACATGTTGCCTGACCTCTCTGATCTCCACTTCCTCAGAATATATAACAGTACCTTATATAGGTACTCGAATAATGCCTTGTAGAGGTATCCTAAGTACTCAATAAGAACATGGATATAGTGTGTTTAACATGTCACTTGCCTGTTAAGTTCACAAGAAAAAGTAGTTATATAGTAGGGCTTTCCTGGTGGGTCAGATGGTAAAGAATCTGCCTGCAGTGTGGGAGACCTGGGTTCGATTCCTGGGTTGGGAAGATCCCCTGAAGAAGGAACTGGCAACCCCTCCAGTATTCTTACCTAGAGAATCCCACGGACAGAGGAGCCTGGTGGACCACGGGGTTGCCAAGGGTCTGACAGAACTGAGCGACTAGATGATTCTTATAGTAAAGTCACAGCAGAAAAAAACATAGCTGCTCCCGTCTTGCCAAGGAGTGGGGGCACTGCATTGCTAAGGGTCAGTATGTAGTTTCAGGTAAGGTCTAACCAATTTTCTCCTGGCTCTTTATTTTTACGCGAAGTGGCACTGAACGCAATACAAACTAGATGCCAATAAAAATGAACATCCCCTCCTGTTCACCGCTGCTGCTGCTGCTGCTGCTAAGTCGTTTCAGTCGTGTCCGACTCTGTGCAACCCCATAGACGGCAGCCCACCAGATTCCTCATTCCTGGGATTCTCCAGGCAAGAACACTGGAGTGGGTTGCCATTTCCTTCTCCAATGCGTGAAAGTGAAAAGTGAGAGTGAAGTCCCTCAGTCGTGTCCAACTCTTAGCGACCCCATGGACTGCAGCCCACCAGGCTCCTCCGTCCATGGGATTTTCCAGGCAAGAGTACTGGAGTGGGGTGCCATTGCCTTCTCCACTCCTGTTCACAACCCTTCCCAAACCTAGTAGGAAAGAGAAAGCTACCACGCTCCACTCTTTTCTCTCTTGCCACTGAGGAGCCGTGATGATGTTCTCCGCTTAGACTACGGTTACCTGGGTGACTGAATCATTATCCTGTTCCTCCCTCCACTTCACACTCACCCCTTTCTCACCCCTATTATTTCTGATGAAAAAAGCTTTTAGAAGAAGAACTTCATCCACAATTTTATAATAGTCATCAATTTAAAACATTTCTTTTCTTTCCTGAATGCAATATATTTTCTAATATTTTTAAGAAAACAACTTATCTCTAAGGCAGAGGAAGGGAATAAAACAGCACATGATAAAAGAGAAAAAAGGCAGGCCTGGGAAACAGGAAGCCCAGCAGGATTCACTGGGCCTGGTTGGACTTCCTAGGCGTGAGTTTCTTAGGGTTTAGTGACTTTGTCTGGGGTTTGAATGACTTTGTCTGTGTGGGGAGTGACCTTTGGGGAAAAAAAAAGGGATCTGCTTGGCCAAGTTGGGCACTGGATGAAATTTTGGACCCATAAGGTACACCGTAGGACTCTAGATTCTTTGTGCCTGTTTCATCTGAATCAATGTTATCATGTGTAAAACTGAACCTTGTTATTGCTGTTTTTAATAAGAATTACGTGTGTGTCTTATTACTTGGGTTGGGAAATTTTTTCACATGGTGGACACACCATAATCCACCCAGACTGAAGTGTAGAATATTTTTTCAGTTCTCCAGAAAGACTCTTCTTGCCCCTCTCAAGTGAAAACACCCCACACCATACCACAAAGCCGTTATTCTGACTTCTGTCACCATCTGTTAGTTTTGCCTATTCCTTGAACGTCATGTGTGTATGTGTGTGTATTATTTTTTAGCCACACTGCACAGCATGTAGAACTTCCCCATCCGGGAATCAAACCTGTGCCCGTGCAATGGGAGCATGGAGTCTTAACCACTGAGCCACCAGGAAAGTCCAGAACTTTTTAAAGCTGTAACCGTAGAGTAGATACTCGTTTGCATCTGCTTTCACTCAGTGTTATGTTTGTGAGATTCGTGCAAGATGTAATTTGCTCTTTCCACTTGTTCTTTTCATGTCTGTGTAGGCTCCAGTTGTGCGACATATCACACAGTTGTTGGCATTGGGGTTGTCTCCAGTTTGGGATTTACTATGGATAAAGATACTAGTTGTGTCCACATGTCTTGGGTGGCTATAAGCACTCATTCCTCTTGGATTCTTGGGTGAGAAAGACACACATTCAGCTTTCAGGAAATCCTGCTGAACAAGTTTTCAAAGTGTTTGCCCCATTTTATACTTATATCAGGACTCTATACTACCTGCCTTAACTGAGTTAGGGGCAACTGTTAGTCGGGGTTTCCCTGGTGGCTAAGTGGGAGACACAGGTTCAATTCCTGGGAAGACCCTCTGGAGAAAGAAATGGCAACTCACTCCAATATTCTTTCTTGGGAAATCCCATGGACAGTGGAGCCTGGCAGGCTACAGTCCAAGGAGTCACAAAGAGCTGGACTCAAATTAGTGGCTAAACAGCAAGAGCAACTGTTAGTTATGAAACAAAATGTTCCTTTGGTGGCTCTGCATTCTCAGCTTCATGCACACACCGAGATTCCACCGGTTACTATTAGTAATAGTTTGTTATTCCCTGTAATTCCCTGTAATTCCCTGTTATTCCCTCTGCCTGGAACACTCTGCCACATATTCCCTGGCCAGTTCCTCCTCATATTCGGGTTGTAGCCCAAAGGACGCCTCCCCAGTAAGGCCTTGCCTGACTGCCCCATCCGTGTGAGCATCTTTGCCTCCCCAGTGGGTCACTCACTATTTCACCTTCTGCTTTGTTTCTGGCACTTACCCTGTTTGTTCATCAGTTTAATTATTGTCTATCTCCTCTCACTAGGAATGAAAGCTCTGTGAGGACTAGGTATTGTCTAGTCCTCAGAGTTCACTACAACCAATATAACCTGTGAAAGTGAAAACTGTTAGTTGCTCAGCTATGTGCAACTCTTTGTGACCCCATGGATTGTAACCTGTGAGGCTCCTCGTCCATGGAATTCTCCAGGCAAGAACACTGGAGTGAGTTGCCATGCCCTCCTCCAGGGGATTTTCCCAACCCGGGGATCGAACCCAGGTCTGCTGATTTCAGGTAGAGTCTTTACTGTGTGAGCTACCAGGGAAGCCCGGTACAACCTGTACAATCAATAAAACACTGCAGAAGTGACCGTGTGTAACAGCCACGATTAGGGACTAAACATATGGCATCTGCCTTGCTCTCTGGGGTCAACAGCTGTGAGGGAGGCCATACTGTGAGGACATTCAAGCAGCCTGGAAAAGCCTTTGTCTCCTGCCAACAGCCTGTATCATGTGAGAGAACTTAGGAGTTGACATCTCCGGCCCCAGTCAAGCCTTCAGGTGACCACATCCTGGTGGATGGATATCATGAGCGGCCTGAATCAGAGCCACTCAGATAAACCACTTCCAAATTCCTGACCCACAGAAACTGTGAACATGTTCATACTGTTGTGGCTTTAAGCTGCTAAGTTTTGAAGTAATTTGTAGATGGTAATATTCAACAAATACCAGCATTCGGCAAGTATTTGTTGGACACATGAATGAATAACTGAGTGAGTGAATTAGATTAAGAGGCCGCACATCAGTGGCCTCACGCCATCTGTTATCACCTGGTCAGAATGCATGTGTCATGGGCCTCTCCACTCTCAAGTTTTAGTTTAAGCTCATGACCTTAGAGCGAGGTTTCTCAGCCTCGGCACTCTCGTTATTTGGAGCCAGAAGAGTTTTGTGTGAGGGGCAATTTTGTTCATTGCTGTAACATTTTTAGCAGAATGAACCTCTAGTCTCCACCCAGTAGAAACTCCTCCGTCCAGTCCAAATGTCACAACTAAAAATGTCTCTAGACAATGTCAAATGTGCTCTGGGGTACAAAATCACCCTCATTTAGGAACCATTGCTCTGAAGTAATCATTGAAGGGTGGTTAGAAGTACTCACAATACTGGTTGGGTTCAGAGCTATACCACATTTTACAATATTTTTAAGATATTTGAATGATAAAAATCTAATCAACACATAACCTACTTTTTTGCAAAAAATAAATAAGAACTTAGTTAAGCAAAGTACATCTATAGATGAAACAATCTTTCCTATAAGTAAATGGCCCATTAATACATAATGTTGCTAGGTATGAAAAAAAGACAATACCGTGACCAAACCAATTTCAACCTCTGGCTTTAAATAAAATATTGAGAAGGTGATTTGTCCCATGAATTTCCCTTTGGAAGAGGAATGGAAGTTACTCTTTCTCTCTCTCTCTCTTTGTTTTTTATTTTGGAAGTATCATTGACTTACAATGTATACAGCAAAGTGATTCATATATATATTCAGATGCTTTTCCCTTATAGATTATTACAAAATATTGGTACTGTGTCCAGAAGTTACTCTTAAAGCAGAGCAGTACAGTACAAGAAACCAGTCTTCCTCAGGTTCACTTATTTCCTGTTCCCTCTCACCTGGAAGCTTTCTCGAGAGCCGTGCAGCTTGCCTGCCTACTTCCTCCAGGAATCTGCTTAACTACCTCCTTATTAGAAAGGCCTTCCAAAGACTTCCCTCCTGGTCCAGTGGTGAAGACTGCACCGCCTGGGGTGTGTGTTCCATCTGGGTGCGGGGAGCTCCACATGCCACGAAATGTGTCCAAAAAAAAAAAAAAAAAGGCCCTCCAAGACCAATCTTTTTCAACAACACCTCCCACCTACCAAAACCCCACACTCTTCACCCTGTAGAGCCATCGCCGCCATCAGGCACATTGTAGATTCTGTCTTTGTTGTCTGCCTCTGCGTTGGTAAAATGTCAGTTCTCCTGTATCCTTATACCTGCAAGCAGTGCCTCGCATCAGGTAGGTGCTCAATAACTATTTGTGGAAGGGATGGATGTGGTGGGTCAAAGGCCAAGAAGGACTCAAAATGTTCCCCTGAGATGGGACTGGGTGAGGAGGAGGGCTGCCCACATCTTTTGTGTTGTACATTTTGCATTTTGAGTCATGTGAAAATAATAACTACTTAAAACAAAAAGTGAAAGAAAAAGGTGGCCAGTTCCCTTCTTTCACCAAATGGGATAAATCAAGCTGGCTGCACTGTCTCAACGTTACTTTACATGACTCTCATATGCAAAAGATTTGTTCACCATACCTCATTTACCCTCAGTGCAAAGCTGGCTGTGCTGTCACTGTTTGCACAACAAAACTTGATGGATTGTTTTGGATTCTCATTCCTTATTTGAGAGCCTCTTGGCTTCTTTCAAGTCATGCTTTGGTGTTTCTTCAGTTCTTTCAAGTATTTTTAGCCATATAAAAGTAAAAATAAAAAGCAACTCTATTACTATGTGTCATCTACAGTCTTGGAGAACAATTATTTTGAGCATATTATAACTACTTAACTTAATAGCTACTTTCTGGGAAAAGAGAAGTAAAAATTCAAATTTTGTTAAGTCAATGAGTTTAAATGCATCCTGCAGACATTCTAAGATGATCCCATGGTGAATATTATTATTGAAAAACTGAAAAAGAACCTGCAAAAAATGAATACAAGAACAGAAGAAAGAAAAAATTCCAATATTGAACCCAAACCTGGTGATTTGTTCCCATTTTCTTCACATGACGGTTATTCAAGTGTCAAGCCCATCTTCTGTGTTTTCCTTTACGTATCTCCTGGACTTCCCTGGTGGCTAAGATGGTAAAGGGTCTGCCTACAATGCAGGAGACCCGGGTTCAATCCCTGGGTTGGGAAGATCTCCAGGAGATGGAAATGTCAACCCACTCCAGTATTCTTGCCTGGAAAAACCCATGGGTGGAGGAGCCTGATAGGCTACAGTCCATGGGGTCACAAAGAGTTGGACACGACTGAGCGACTTCACTTTCTTTCTCTAGATAAAAATTCAACAGTACTTTCCACTGTTCCCAGGGTGAAATAGCAGCGTCACTGGGGTGGGTGAGGGATCTTAGGAGACTTTTGCAAACTCCATAGCAGGTCTCACGGTGAGATATGCCACACTTCAGGGTTAGGGAAAGGAGACATGGTTGTAGGTTGTTTTCTGGGAAGCAGATGATGAGAAAGAGTTAGGGGTATAGAAGGTTTATTGGGAGGTAAGATCAACAATCCCTGGGTTGGGAAGATCCCTGGGGAAAGGGACTGGCTACTCACTCCAGTATGAATTTTTGAGGAGGGGGGATGCTGCCCAAGTGACACTAGTGGTAAAGAACCCACCTACCAACACAGGAGACAGAAGAGAGGCAAGTTCGATCTCTGGGTCAGGAAGATCCCCTGGAGAAGGAGATGGCAACCCACTCCAGTGTTCTTGCTTGGAGAATCCAATGGACAGAGAAGCCTGGCAAGTTACAGTTGGTAGGGTTGCAAAGAGATGGAAATGACTGAAGCAACTTCAGTTTAGTTCAGTCACTCAGCTGTGTCCGACTCTTTGCGATCTTACAGACGGCAGTATGCCAGGCCTCCCTGTCCGTCACCAACTTCCAGAGTTTACTCAACTCACGTCCATTGAATCAGTGATGCCACCCAGCAATCTCACCCTCTGTCATCCCCTCTCCTCCTGGCTTCAAACTTTTCCAGCATCAGGGACTTTTCCAATGAATCAACTCTTCACATCAGGTGGCCAAAGTATTGGAGTTTCAGCTTTAGCATCAGTCCTTCCAATGAACACTCAGGACTGATTTCCTTTAGGATGAAGTGATTGGATCTCCTTGCAATTCAAGGGACTCTCAAGAGTCTCCTCCAACACCATTGTTCAAAAGCATCAATTTTTCTGTGCTCAGCTTTCTTTATAGTCCAACTCTCACATCCATACATGACTATTGGAAAAACCATAGCTTTGACTCGATGGACCTTTGTTGGCAAAGTAAATGTCTCTGCTTTTTAATATGCTGTCTAGGTTGGTCATAACTTTTCTTCCAAGGAGCAAGTGTCTTAATTTCATGGCTACAGTCACCATCTGCAGTGATTTTGGAGCCCCCCAAAATAAAGAAGCGACTTAGCAGCAGTCAACATCTATAAAAAAAAATGGAGAGAAAGCCGAATTGGGCAGGCAGAGCAGTCCAAAGGCCATCAGACTTGACTATATCTGCCAACCCCACAAGGAGCTCAGTCACAGGGACTGCCTGCTAGAGGCGTCTCGAGTTGAGGGGACACGGCTAGGCTAGCACTGCCACCTTGCTCAGCCCTTGTCTGAGGATTCCCCCAAGAGGACTGTGACCTTGACTTGAAGAGCTGAGGCAGGTCCTGAAGGAGCTGACAGCTGCAGGCTGTTGGACAATCGCCCACCCCATGGCTGGTCAGCGAGTCATTTCTTGAAGAGGACTCTGAGCACCAGCCTCTCTGCCTCAGGAGGGAAGGGATGGGAGAATCTGACAGACATTCTTCAAAAAGTCATGGCAACTCTTGGTGACTGGTCAGATCTACAGAGAGAGGTTAAAGAGAATCCTGACCACTAGGAGAGCATGGCCATCAACAGACGTGGATCAGTTGGGATAAAACCTCTTCTCACCAGACCCACAGCAGCCTTCTACTGAAAGCAGCCCACTTATTTTCTGCCTAAGCTGCCTGTGCCCTCTATACTCAGTGACCAGCCATGCTCCTTAGCAGCAACATGCAGGGCTCACCAGGGGACTGATTCATGGCCCCCGGAGGTTACATGCAAGGTGGGGATGGCTTGATGTGAAACAGTCCCATGTTGAATGGGGATAAACTAACTATTTAGTTTTGAGGAGGGGTTGAAGCAGGTGCTCAGGCTTCATCCTGAAGGACACTGAGTGTTTTTCCCTTCTCTCCTGCTTCATGCGGCTGACCAGAGGGCAGCGGACGTCCACCCTGTTGTTGCCTCAAGAGGCACCATGTCCTTTGCTACCCAGTGTCCTAATGAGAAACTCTGTCATCACAGGCGATCTGGGGATGTCACTTCCTTAAAGAGTCTGTCCTTTGAATTACAAAATGACAACACTGACAGTATTTCTTCTTTGTAAAAGAGTGAGTGAAAAGATGAGATTTGACCCTGAAACTCTAACAACTGTCCCTTAGGTTTGGGTTTGGGCAACTTTTGTAAACCTTGAGCTCATCCAACTTGCTCCTCACCTCCTATGGTGGTTCTTCCCACAGCAGGAGCTGTCAAGTCTCTAAATTTTGAATGTCAGGCTGATCTGCCTGCCGCTGTGGGTGATACGAACAGCTGACACTAACAGTTCACCATCTAATTAGCAGGACATTATCTCAAGCAGACCTTATTTAAAGTCATTCTGTGTACATAAAACTGTTTACAATACTATCTTTAATACCAAGTCTCTGTAACTTCCCTGTATGCAAAGCCTTAAAAGCCTGATTTCAAACTGGAATTGAGCTACACACACACATACGCACGCACGTGCGTGTACACACACACACACACACATAGCACGTGTATGTATAGCTTAGAATCAGGCAGATGGGTTCTGGTTTGATAATTCCTTGCCTGTCCTACAGGTTTGCGATTCTTTGGTCTTCAATTCATGGAATAAGAATCATCTATTCCCAGGCAGAAGCCAGATTAAAATGGAAAAGGGCAACCATTAAGAGGTTGTGTTGTAGGGAATTTTAATTTTTAAAAGAGTAATTGAGATGGTACTTTGAAAATTAAAATTTTAAAGAGCTTAAAGGTGAAAAAGAAAAGAAGAAATAAGAAAAAGTTATGAGTACTACCTAAACTCATTCATTTCTTTTCAATATGTTACTTAAAAATCAGAGTTATACCAACAAATACCAATATTCGTTCTCTACACTAGTCCTTGGGAATTTATTTTTAATTGAATGGAATAATGACTTGGAAGAATCAAGCTTGCAGATTTTAGAGCCTGTCAGGGAGAAAACTTAGAAATGCTAAACAGATCACATTTTGTTCAAGTTTATATGTGCTACCATTCCAACAACTTAGATGAAAATATTTGCAATCATATCTGCAAATGTAGATGAGGGGTTTAAGGCAAGATGAGGTATAAACTATATAAAGCATAACATGCAAATAAAAATAATGATGGGACGCAGGGGATTGTAGGGGCTAAACTACCAGTGTCAGAATCTGGCACAAAGACACAAAGTCAGAATTCAACCTTTGCCCCTTACTTAATTGAAGGATCTTAATTTAAGAAAGGCAAACAACTTCACCTTTGTGTATCTTTACTTGCTATAAAATAAGTAGAAGATCCAAGATGCCAGCCTCCAGAACTGCTCATTTGGCTAAATGCTCCCCAGTAAGTCTAAAACCAGTGCCTCTATCCCCAGAGTGAGCTGCAGCTTTCATATCAGACAAGTGGATTACCTACAGCAAGAGGAAAACCAGCCTATTAAAATGTTTCTGGTATAAAAGCATCTGCTCTGGTCATTTCTTCAGGTCTCCATTTTCCTGTGAAGGCGCCCATGTATAAGTAAAACTTCAATAAAATCTGTATACTTTTCTCCTGTTAAAAAAAAAAAAAAGAATAAGGAAACCTACCTCATGTTAGTTTTGTGAGAATTCATATATAAAGCACTTGGTGCACAATTTGGTATACAGTAACTGTCCAATTAATGAAAACAACCTATAACAAAACACAACCTAAAATTAAAGTCTTATTACAATAGTAATTTCTGATTTTTTAGTGGTTAGCTTGTAGACTAGGATCACTGAAAAATGAGAATAAGAGTTGTTATTTATTGAACATCTACTATTAGGCCAGGAGAGCGGCAGACATTATTTACAAATCACTAATTTTCACATTATATCTGATATTATTATCTCTATTTATAGTTGAAGAAACTGAGGATCAGAAGGTCAGAGAGGTTGTTCAGTTTAGTTCAGTCGCTCAGTTGTGTCCGATTCTTTGTGACCCCATGAATCGCAGCATGCTGGGCCTCCCTGTCCATCACCAACTCCCAGAGTTCACTCAAACTCACGTCCATCAAGTCGGTGATGCCATCCAGCCATCTCATCCTCGGTCATCCCCTTCTCCTCCTGCCCCTAATCCCTTCCAGCATCAGAGTCTTTTCCAATGAGTCAACTCTTTGCATGAGGTGGCCAAGTACCGGAGTTTCAGCTTTAGCATCATTCCCTCCAAAGAAATCCCAGGGCTGATCTCCTTCAGAATGGACTGGTTGGATCTCCTTGCAGTCCAAGGACTCTCAAGAGTCTTCTCCAAGACCACAGTTCAAAAGCATCAATTCTTCAGTGCTCAGCTTTCTTCACAGTCTAACTCTCACATCCATACATAGCCACTGGAAAAAACATAGCCTTGACTAGACGGACCTTTGTTGGCAAAGTAATGTCTCTGCTTTACAATATGCTATCTAGGTTGGTCATAACTTTTCTTCCAAGGAGTAAGCGTCTTTTAATTTCATGGCTACAGTCACCATTTGCAGTGATTTTGGAGCCCCGCAAAATAAAGTCTGACACTGTTTCCAGTTTCCCCATCTATTTCCCATGAAGTGATAGGACCAGATGCCATGATCTTAGTTTTCTGAATGTTGAGCTTTAAGCCAATTTTCTCACTCTCCTCTTTCAGAGAGGTTGTAAGTGACTCTATAATCTAATCCCTGTTCACTCTGCCATATTGCCTCTGAGTTAGGATGCCATCAAACAGTCTATAAATAAAGTTAATTAACAATGTAACCAACTGCTGACTTCCACATCATTCTTGTCAGATGTGCTTGGTGGACTCTGGCATCAAATCTACTGCTGGTTTTCAATCCACTGGATTGAAACAAAAAGCAAGATGGGAGATTGCACTACCCTCTGTCTGTCTCCAGTGTCTCTACGCTACTGGATCATGGCACTTACTGCCATCTAGGAGGGGCATGCCACGAGGCACATCTTGGCAACATTGAGAGACTTTTCAAAGTTAGAAGAAAGAATGATTACCTTTGCAAAGGGTCAGAAAAATTATTAAGAAGAGTTATTTGCTAATATGCAGTCTTGAAGATTTTAAGTCCTTCTCATTCGGTTAGCAATGTGCGCCTCATCGCTCAGTTGTGTCCAACTTTTTGCAACTCCATGGACTGTAGCCCACCAGGCTCCTCTGTCCATGGGATTCCTGAGAATACTAGAGTCGTTTGCCATTTTCTTCTCCAGGGTATCTTCCCAACACAGGGACTGAACCCAAGTTTCCTGCATCTTTTGCATTGCAGGAGGATTCTTTACCGATGAGTCATCAGGGAAGCCCCTTCTGTTAGTAATATGATCACCAAAATATCATTTTCATTTTAATTCAACAAAGGATGAACAGTAAGCACTATATATTTTTTAATTACTCTGCTGCATGTGCTTATGCTGTGTGTGTGCACACTCGCTTCAGTTGTGTCAGTTGTGTCCCACTCTGTGCAACACTATGGACTGCAGCCTGCCAGGCTTTTCTGTCCATGTGATTCTCCAGGCAAGAATACTGGAGTGGGTTGCCATGCCCTCCTCCCGGGGACCTCCCCAACCCAAGAATCAAACCCGTGCCTCTTGCATCTCCTGCATTGGCAGCAAGTCCTTTACCACTGCATCACCTGGAAGCCCATTCTGTTGTATATCCTTCTTTAAGTAACTTACTATTATACACAAGAATCCAAATATATACACCAAGTAAATTAGGAAAGTAGTTCTCTCTTTTTAAAAAAAAACGAGGAAGAAATTTTGTTTTCTTAAAGACCTAATATACTTTGAAGCTGGAAGGACTACTTCAGCATTCCTTTAAAGGTAATCTCCTCAAAATACGTATTTGGTTTTTTAAAATATGTACCTAATAAGACAAAAAACATTAACATGTAGAAAAGATTATATATAAATGGCAAGTAAGAACATGAAAATATACCCAGCCTCATTAGTCATTAGGGAAATGCATTTTAAAATTATTATGAGACAGCACCATACACCCACTAGAGTAGTTGTAATCAAAGAGGCTGACAGTACTGTTTCCAAGGATTCAGAATAACTGGGATTTTCATACACTGCTCGTGTATGAAAACAGTTTGGCAGCTTCTTGTAAAATTAAACATATACCTACCATAAGAGCCCTCAGTTCCACTCCTAGATATTAGCCCCAGAGAAATGAAAGCAGATGTCCAGACAAAAACTGATACGTCAGCGTTCACAGAAGCTTTCTTCACAGGAGTCAAAAGCAAAAAGACAACCAGATGTCGAACGATGCATGAGCGGAAAAGAGCCTGTGGACTATCCATACAGCGGAATACTATTCAGTAATAACAAGGAATGAACTAAACTGTGTGTGTGTGTGTGTTAGTAGTTCAGTCCTGTCCGACTCATTGCAACCCCATGGACTGTAGCTTGTCAGGCTCCTCTGTGTGGATTCTCTAGGCAAGTACACTGAAGTGGGTTGCCATTCCCTTCTCCAGAGGATCTTCTCAACCCAGGGATCAAACTCCCGACTGGAGACCCACACAAATGTACCCAGCTGATTTTTTGACAAAGGTGCACAAGCAATCCAATGGAGAAAGGATACCTTTCCAAAAATGAAAAAAATTATGCTAGAGCAACTGGACATCCAATGTTGTTGTTGCTCAGTCGCTTAGTTATATCTGACTCTTTGCAACCTCATGGACTGCAGCATGCCAAGCTTGCCTGTCCTTCACTATCTCCCAGAGTTTGCTCAAACTCATGTCCATTGAATTGGTGATGTCATCCAATCATCTCATCCTCTGTCACCCTCTTCTCCTCCTGCCCTCAATCTTTCCCAGCATCAGGGTCTTTTACAATGAATCAGTTCTTTGCATTGCTGCTAAGTCACTTCAGTTGTGTCTGACTCTGTGCGACCCCATAGACGGCAGCCCACTAGGCTCCCCCGTCCCTGGGATTCTCCAGGAAGGAACCCAGGAGTGAGTTGCCATTTCCTTCTCCAATGCATGAAAGTGAAAAGTGAAAGTGAAGTTGCTCAGTTGTGTTCAACTCTTAGCTACCCCATGGACTGCAGCCTACCAGGCTCCTCTGTCCATGGGATTTTCTAGGCGAGAGTACTAGAGTGGGGTGCCATTGCCTTCTCCATCTTTGCATTAGGTGGCCAAAGTATTGGAGCTTCCACTTCAGCATCAGTCCTTCCAATGAACATTCAGGACTGATTTTCCTCAGGATGGACTGGTTTGATCTCCTCACTGTCCAAGGGAATCTCAAGAGTCTTCTCCAACACCACAATTCGAAAGCATCGATTCTTTGGCTCTCAGCCTTCTTTATGATCTGTACACGACTACTGAAAAAACTGTAGCTAGGCAAAAAAAGAGAAATGAATCTCAAACTAGTGTCATAGAATAGATGACAAGCATACAAAATAGGTAACAATTTTAGAACTATTTATGCCACTACTAGAGGAGAAGGAAATGGCAACCCACTCCAGTATTCTTGCCTGGAGAGTCTCATGGACAGAGGAGCCTGGTGGGCTGCTGTCCATGGGGTCGCACAGAGTCGGACACAATTGAAATGACTTAGCAGGAGCAGCAGCATGCCACTACTGGCTAGGATTACATTTGACTGCATATGACAGACATGCTTAATCTTACTAACAGAAACAACAGAAATGCAGGTTAGGACTAGTACAGCAGTTCCAGGAGGCTGTGAGAACCCCAGGCCCCTTCTGCTTGGTTGCTCCACTCTCCCTGATATTCCACTTAGGTCCAAGCCGCCCACATTCTGGCAGTGAGCATCCTTTCCCTTTCTGGACACTTTCCAGAAGTCTCACATCAAACAACTCTTGTATCTCTCAGGTGTCACTTATTTCCAAGGCCCACTTAACTGGGTGGGCAGTAAGAAATGTGTTCTTTTACTCCAGGGAGCATTGTGCCCCACTGACTATCAGAAATTCTATTAATGTTTCTAGAAGAAAGGAAGAAGGTGTATAGGAGCAAACTTGCAAAGTCTTCCACAGACCACATTTAAATTTGTTTCTTCGGTTCTCAAGCTTTTATCTTCTTAAAATGTCTGAACAAAAAATATGATTTTTCTATGCAAATACAAAACACCCAGTACTCACTAACTGATTCATCATTCATTTAATAAATATAACTTTACTTTCTCAAGAAACTCAAGGGGGAAAACTTCTCAATTACTAGTCGAAAAAAAAATTCTTACTTTGCCAACAAAGGTGCATATAGTTAAAGCTATGGTTTTTCCAGTAGTCATGTGTGAATGTGAGAGTTGGACCATAAAGAAGGCTGAGCACCAAAGAATTGATGCTTTCGAATTATGGTGCTGGAGAAGACTCTTGAGAGTCCCTTGGACTGCAAGGAAATCCAACCAGTCCGTCCTAAAGGAAATCAGTCCTGAATATTCATTGGAAGGACTGATGCTGAAACTGATGCTCCAGTACTTTGACCACCTGATGTGAACAGCCAACTCTTTGGAAAAGACTCTGATGCTGGGGAAGATTGAAGGCAAAAGGAGAAGAAAGAATCAGAGGATGAGATGGTTGGATGGCATCACTAACTCAGTGGACATGAGTTGAGTAAACTCCAGGAGACGGTGAAGGACAGGGAAGCCTGGCATGCTGCAGGTGATATTTCAATTCTAATAGCCTCTTTTAAGCTTGTGTCTTAGAGTCTGAATAAAGTAAATATTTCAAAAATGACAATGTCCATTTTATTTTCAATATTTATACATAACTGGATTATCCAGTTCCTGTTTCTCTTCTCTTTTGACTCACCTATCTCACTTCATCACAACCAAATCTCTCTTGGAGTCCTTTACAGAGAAATGGACATAAAGGAAACTTACTCAGTTTTTCTTTAAAAAGAAATACTTCCTACTATTTCTAGGTTTAAATAAAGAGAATTTGTTTATCAGTGAATTTCCTTTATTCAGGTTACTATTCATACATAGCAATTTACTAATCTCCAACATGCTATTCTCTTTAAAAAATCCATTTATTTTTTTAGTTATTATTCCCCCATTCAACCAGTCTTTACTACAAAGTCTTTACTACAACCAGTCTTTATCTACAAAGAGTGGTTTTCTCACCAAAATGTGACTCTATTGTGGTCCAGCAGTGTCTTTTTTGTTTCCATCTTCCCACTCTCAGCACCTGTTACATCTGATATTTATTAAGTAGCTACTCAACAAACATCTGTTCAAGAATGAAAGAAAGAATAAATGTGGTTTTTCTAGAACCCAGATCCATTGATGGGGTTCTCTTTTCCTAAAGACAATGAAGACCATCCATGCTGATGTTGAGTGTTTCACTGATATTCCAGAATCCCCTGGTCCTGATAATATTTATTTGCCCTTCCAGAAAGACCCTGAGATGTTTCAGCAAGGAACAGTAGGGTACCATACAAAAGCCTGTCTTAGAACTCACTCTCCGTTCTCTGACTCTCTGCAATAGATATCGGGACTTTTCCTGCATCTATAGTCCCCTCAATTCTCAGTCAAGACCAAAACCCACTTCTCCTCGACCTCTGACACTCCACTTACCCTAATAAAATAATCAAGTCTTCTTTGTCAGCAGCTCAGGGTTAATTGTTCTTTCTAAAGCTTGACCTTCGTACTGTTTCTAATCCCTACCCTCTTATATCTATAGCCGCTGCCTAGCAGAATATTTTGACTTATTTATGCTGCTTGCATGCATAAACTATTGCTAGCTGCACTGCTGTAATAGGAAAGTCACACAAAGAAGGTGACCTCATCTTAGACATTGCTTAGCTAGATCTTTTGGCCAATGGTGATTTAAAGAAACAGTTCAACACATGTGTCCTTTCCTTGTACTGGTCACTTACCAATTTAAATGTTCTTACAGTTGTTGCTTATTCATTTTTTAGTTGACCAAGTCTGAAGTCTTCTGACGATATTAGCCTTTTAAAAAAAATCAATGTTTAACAAATAAGTGAGGCATTAACTGTACAGAAGTTAGTCATGTTAAAAACACACATCTGACTGACCCAAAACAACTATCTCCTGTCCCATAGAGTGGATTTGGCTTAAATGTCCTGTCAAATTGCTGAAATATTTAATGTTTCAGGGATTCTTTAGGATTTCATGGTTAAGAAAGTGTGTAAACTACTCCTAAAATTAATTTCAAGTTGAGAGAGACTGCCCAGTCCAAGATAACTACAATACAGAAATTCTGCTCTTAGGTCCTGAAAAACTTTATATCAGGTCCTGGGAAAACTGCCAGAAATTCACATTGCCCTTGATTGCTTTTCCAGATGCCTTAAGGTTCAGGGGCAGGCAGGGGGAGAGGGGGAGGGAGAAGATTTTTAAGTCTTCTAATATATATGCATTATTCTATTTTCAACCCTTAATGAATCCCAAATGTTCCCTTCACTTATTCTTGGGTCCTCAGGGCTGAAATACAGTTCAGAAAGGGACAAATTCTTCTTCTAACCTTTTCACTCCATGATTACTTTTGAATTGTAAATCATGCACTTTTGAAACTGTGAATTCCCAGCTGCTTCCACCTGCCTCAAACAACTGTCAAATGATGGAAAGCTCCAAGGGATAATCAGACATGGCAGTACCTGTACCATTTTTCATTTTGCTTTGTATGTATGAGGATCTCTCATACAAAATGATTTTTGAATTCAGAAAATATTTCTGGTAAGTTTCATAAACCAGTACCTTCACTTCTGCACTACTAATCTCAATGGTACCTTCCAAAAATTATTTTAATGCTTAACACCAAATTAAAGTTTTTACCTTTGCTTATAAAATATAAAAATATATTAAAAATGTAATTAATCAAGAGGATGGGAAGACAAGCCACAGACTGGGAGAAAATAATTGCAACAGACTAATAGAAGACTGCTTTCCAAATTACCAAAGAACTCTTAAAACTCAACAATGAAAAGACAACTGGATTAAAAAGTTGGTCAAAGACCTCAATAGTCACCTCATCAAAGAAGATATACAGATGGCAAATAAGTATATGAAAAATGCTCCACATCATTTGTCATTGGTGAAATGCAAGTTCAAACAACAATGAGATAACACTACTCACCTATTAAAATGGCCAAAATCCAGAACACTGACATCAAATGTTGACAAGGATGTAGAGCAATAGGAACTATCATTCACTGCTGGTGAGAATGCAAAATGACAGTCATTGTGAAAGACAGTTTTGTGGTTTCCCACCAGGGCTTCCCTGGTGGCTCAGATGGTAAAGCATCTGCCTATAGTGCGGGAGACCCGGGTTCAATCCCTGGGTCGGGAAGATCTTGAGAAGGCAATGGCAACTCACTCCAGTATTCTTGCCTGAAAAATCCCATGGATGGAGGAGCCTGGTAGGCTACAGTTCCTGGGGCTGCAAAGAGTAGGACACGACTAAGCGACCTCACTTTCACAACACTAAACATACTCTGACCATATGATCCAGAGTGGCACTCCTTGGTGTTTGCTCAAAGGAGTTGAAGACTAATGTGCACACAGAAACCTGCACGTGGATGTTTATAGCAGCATTACTCATAACGGCCCAAACTTGGATGCAACCAAGATGTCCTATGGTAGGTGAATGGGTGTATCACAGTTTTGCGGTACATCTAGACAATGGCATATTACTCAATCCTTAAAATAACAACAACAGCAAAACAACAAATCATGGAGGAAACTTAAATGCAAATTACTAAGTGAAACGAGCCAATGTGAACAGCTGCTATTTTATGATTCCACTATATGGCATTCTGGAAAAGAGAAAATTATGAAGTCAGTAAAATGATGAATGGTTACCAAGGGTTAGGGGGAGAGATGAACAGGTGGACAAGAGAATTTTTAGGACAGTGAAATTACCTTGTATGACACTATAATGATGGATATACGTTATAATTTGCTGTTGTTGTTTAGTTGCTAAGTCATGTCTGACTCTTTTGTGACCCATGAATTGTAGCCTGCCAGTCTCCTCTCTCCTTGGGATTTCCCAGGTGAGAATACTGGAGTGGGTTGCTATTTTCTTCTCCAGGGGATATTCCCGACCCAGGGATCGCACCCAGGTCTCCTGCATTGGCAAGCAGATTCTTTACTGCTGAGCCAGCAGAGAAGCCCATATGGTGTCACACATTTGTCCAAACCTGTAGAATGTACAATACCCAGAGTGAACCTAAAGGTAAATGTTGAACTTTGGGTGATAATGACTATAAATGTATTTTAAGAAAATACCATTCAATTTTATTAATTTTAACAAATATCCCACTCTGTGGGAGATGTCAAAAATAGGAGAAGCTATGCATAAGTGAGTGCTAGAACTATATGAAGCTCTGTACCTTCCTCTCAATTTTGTTATGAATCTAAAATAAATCCTATAATACTGGAGACTGCAATGGAGACTTAAAGCTTAAGATAGTAAAATAGTGCCAAGTTACAATCTTTGCTATAATCTTTCCAATTTTCCCATTAAAGTTTCATGAAAAACTTTTTGAAAATTAAGAATCAATCATTTGCAAGAGGTATTTCCACTAACTACAGTACAGAGGGAACTAAATCAAGAAAACTTTATCATGAATACTTTATCCTCAAGAAAGAAGAGCAAAATTGGTAGGAAGAAGTTAAGCCTTCACACTGTTATTCAATCAGAATCTCCAGATCCCAGGAGAAGGCATAGGAGAATTACAGAGAACCAGGGTGTGATAGATAGACCCCTGGCATAAGGAGCTGCAGATAAAGCATTGTGGGGAAGCACCCTGACAGCCGATAGTATCAAGACTGCAGTTTTTTCATTTATCAGAGCTGATTAAAGACGAACCCCAGATAGCCTCTGATTCTTGACAACATAAATTCCCCTCCTTGAAGACAACTGGACAATGGGTCAGGGGAAGATCTTGTCATGGCAGCTGCTCCACAAGTGATAAATGTAAATGTCTGCTGGATTCCAGCATTTGGGTAGGTGAGTGTGTTCCTGCACTCTCCTACAACTTTAGATCTATCTGTCTTTTCAAGAGGATGGCAAAGAGAAGCAGGGGAAATTTCACCTGCTGGTTGGCCAACTCTAAGACTAGAAAGAATTTCTGTTGTTGATCTGTAATAGGAAGAACAATCACCACCTCAACACAAGATTGAAAAAAACTCTATAGTGCAAGGAAATAGAGAGCTATCTGAAGACTCCAAAGAAGAGCATACAACTGAAGATGGGAAAATAAAGACTTTATTATGGGAAAAGAAGACTTTAGAAAATGTCTCTCTGTACTTAATGGAAGGCAGGGGAGATAGTGTCTATTTACTGATCATCAGTAAATTAAAAATATAAGGCAACTAAAATTTCACTGTGAAATTAAAAATGCCATTGGAGGCAATAAAGCAAAACTGACTCTCCTGATGGTCAAATAAGTAATTTGTAGGATGAATATGAGGTTTTGTTTTTCAGGGAACCTTTCTCACTTCTCCATGGACAGTGCTCACTGCTCAGATTTCTCAAAACACATTCTTACCTTTATGAGTCCTTACTTTGCTGTGCTTCTATGTAATTGCATTTGGTGTTTGGGTCTGTCCCTTGACCGTGTGTTGCTTCAGGGAGGGAGTATGACTCATGCATTTCTATCGCTCCAAAGCAGCATAATCTCTGACCAGTGGGCCCTAGCTAAGGGTCTGGTGAAGGTATGAAATGTAGAACTCGCCCAAGACTTTGGATTCTTATTGGTTTATAGTCTCATTTTTTTAATCAGCATGTGAAAAACCCAGTCTGTGACCAAAGTATCACAGAACACCGTTTTTTGTGTTTTTTTTTTTTTTTAAAGAAAAACAAGGTTAAAATAGTATACAAAAGAATAAGGATGGCATCAAGAGAATAGTAAATTAAAAAGTAGTGAGACTCTTAGAGTGACTAAGAATTGAGAAAATTTTACTTTCCTAAAGTCATTCTAGGAGTCAATAGATTAGTTGAGAATACATAAAATACCTCTTATAAGAGCAGAGGCCCTTACTCTCGCTACTTTTCCCTCCCTGTGCCTTTTTTCTTTCATATTTCCTCTTAAAAAAAAAAAAGAAACAAACCCTTACCATGCTTTGGATTTGCCAATGATATCTACAGACATTACAATGCAAGCCGTTATAACAGATAAAACCTAAATTTCAATAGCTTAAAAAAAGTATCCTTCGATAAAGTCCTATATGATCAAGGCTGGCTTTTAAAGGCCTTCAGGGACTCAGACTGCTTTTATCTTATGGTCCCCCTCCTCTAAAGCCTTGGAATCCTCTCTATTTCAGCTGGCGAATAGTGGTCCATTAATGGATTGAACAGAGGTTAAAACAAGGAGGTTTTTACGGACCAAAGCCACAGGAGGAGAACATGGCTTTGGATGTGCCCTGTTAGTGCTCAGTCACATGCATGTGTGCTAAGTCACCTTAGTCATGTCCAATTCTTTGCGACCCTATAGGCTGTAGCCCACCAGACTCCTCTGTCCATCCAGGCAAGAATACTGGAGTGGGTTACCATTCCCCCCTCCAGGGGACCTTCCCAACTCAGGGATCGAACCTCCACTGGCAGGTCTTCTGCACTGGCAGGCAGGTTCTTTACTACTTGTGCCACCTGAGAAGCCATATATATATTCTTCATTTAATCTTCAATATCATTTAATGAGATGTGTTTTTATTAAAGTTAAAGTGAAGTTGCTCAGTCATGTCCAACTCTTTGCGACCCTGTGGACTGTAGCCCATCAGGCGCCTCTGTCCATAAGATTCTCCAGGCAAGAATACTGGAGTGGGTTGCCATTTCCTTCAGACTATGCATATAAGAGTCTGCATATAACTTATATGCAGAGTACATCATAAGAAACGCTGGGCTGGAAGAAGCACAAGCTGGAATCAAGATTGCTGGGAGAAATATCAATAACCTCAGGTATGCAGATGACACCACCCTTATGGCAGAAAGTGAAGAGGAACTAAAAAGCCTCTTGATGAAAGTGAAAGAGGAGAGTGAAAAAATTGGCTTAAAGCTCAATATTCAGAAAACGAAGATCATGGCATCTGGTCCCATCACTTCATGGGAAATAGATGGGGAAACAGTGGAAACAGTGTCAGATTTTTGGGGCTCCACAATCACTGCAGATGGTGACTGTAGCCATGAAATTAAAAGATGCTTACTCCTTGGAAGGAAAGTTATGACCAACCTAGATAGCATATTGAAAAGCAGAGACATTACTTTGCCAACAAAGGTCCGTCTAGTGAAGGCCTATGGTTTTTCCAGTAGTCATGTATGGATGTGAGAGTTGGACTATGAAGAAAGCTGAGTGCCGTAAGAATTGATGCTTTTGAACTGTGGTGTTGGAGAAGATTCTTAAAAGTCCCTTGGACTGCAAGGAGATCCAACCACTCCATTCTGAAGGAGATCAGTCCTGGGTGTTCTTTGGAAGGAATGATGCTAAAGCTGAAACTCCAATACTTAGGCCACCTCATGTGAAGAGTTGACTCATTGGAAAAGACTCTGATGCTGGGAAGGATTAGGGGCAGGAGGAGAAGGGGATGACAGAGGATAATATGGCTGGATGGGGTCACAAAGAGTCGGACACGATTAAGTGACTGAACTGAACTGAATATCAAGACACAGAAAGTTAAGCAACTTGACTGAGCCAACAGGGTTGAGCACTGAAGAAAGTAAAACAAGTCAGACTACTGGTGAAAGTTTCTAGTAAATGTCCTAGTGTTCAAGTTCATAGGTTCTATTTGCTTTCAATTATCCTTGCCATATGTCATTCCTATTCCTCAAAGTATTTATCACTTGGGGCTTCCATGACATACCGTATTCTTGCTTCCCTGCAACCTCATTACACTTTATTCCATGAACACTTTGATCTGAGTTTGTAAAACCTAATAGTTACTGTCCTTTCACCAAAAAAGCCTTGCTATATAAAGCAGGAGGCATAAATCTAATTTAGCTCTTCCCTAAGGTAAATCCACAACTTATTTATGCAGCAAAATCCCTAAACTTCCTCTAAAACAAAGGGCAGATATTCTATCTATATATATACTTGAGATATTAAACCACCTCACTTTTTTTGATGGAGTGACGTTTATGAGCAATCTGTTTCATCCCATAGATAGAACCCAGGTAATGGCAGTGAAAGCCTGGAATCCTAACCATTAGGCCACTAGGGAACTCCCATCAATTTCCTTTTAGGAAATATTTTTTAAACTTAGTATCTTCTGTCTTTCTGGTGCTGAAATCTGGTATAAAACTAGAGACAAGAATTTCTTTTAAAGAAAGCTTTTGAAATATTAGTCATTTTAAGTGAGTCACTCCCTAAAAGAATTTGCTTGGGAGTCAAAGAAAGGTGACTTTAATATCCCAGAAACAAAACTCTGATCAATTTGTTCATCCATTCTGTCCACTATTAATCTGTTCCGACAGGAAAATTAAACACTGAAATTGAACTGGTCAGTAGAAAACCCTCTTTCTCGTTTATATTTTACTATCTAACTGCCAGTTGGAACTTCAGGCCAACGTTATTTGTAGAACAGTCTTGAGGCACACTGAATCCATCATACAGAACAGACAAGGCGCTGCAAAGCACCAGGCGGTGAAAGAGTGAGGAAACATTTTACCTGACAGTTACTGATAAATTCAATCCTCTGGGGAACTTGAGGCTGAACTCCTGGAAGGCTCTTTTGTCAGCTGTGTTTAAAGCAGGGCCCTAGTATGTTCTCAGCGGAGAAGGCAATGGCACCCCACTCCAGTACTCTTGCCTGGAAAATCCCATGGACGGAGGAGCCTGGTAGGCTGCAGTCCATGGGGTCGCTAAGAGTTGGACACGACTGAGGGACTTCACTCTCACTTTTCACTTTCACGCATTGGAGAAGGAAATGGCAACCCACTCCCGTGTTCTTGCCTGGAGAATCCCAGGAATGGGGGAGCCTCGTGGGCTGCTGTCTCTGGGGTCTCACAGAGTCGGACACGACTGAAGGGACTTAGCAGCAGCAGCAGCAGTATGTGCTCAGGGGCTTCCCTTGTAGGTCAGTTGGTAAAGAATCTGCCTACAATGCAGGAAACCAGTCGAGAAGATCCCCTGGAGAAGGAAATGGCAACCTACTCCAGTATTCCTGCCTGGAGAATCTCCTGGACAGAGGAGCCTGGCAGGCTACGATTCATGGGTCACAAAAGAGCCGGAACGACTTAGTGACCAAACCACCACAGTAGGTGCTCAATAAAGTGATGTGGAAAAGTAAACGAGGCCAAGATGAAGCTCACACATGGGGAGCAAGAAGAGTTCTGAGTTCTAGAAACTCTCAATGACTTCTGCAATTGCTTTGGTAGGTCATCCAGGCACTAATCTTTTCTAAGTTCTACGGATTACCTAAAGGAAGACGGATCAAAGACATTTCACACAGTGAATGCATGTCTTTGAACTTCCTGAAGTTGACTGGGTGGAGGCCCCACGTTTTAGGTTGGCACGTTAACGCTGCACCTGCAATTTCCGCCCTTCTCTTTTCTTTCTTCCTGGCTCCCGGTCCCTGTTCTTCGCCCCGCCCGCGGCCCACCGCCCGCTGGGTCAATCCGGGCCTTGGGAATAGCGCGTCCTCCTGTCAGGAGAAAACAGGTAATCACGTTTTAAACCACGGAAACATGAGGTCTCTAAGTGAAAGCTTTATTTTGGACAGAAAATATTCAACCTACGAAAAATGAGGGAATACAGTCACACCTCTTTGCCTCCTGTCATGTTACGGCCTCCAGGGTCTCCTCAAAGCCTCCGCCGTCTTTCCCTCTCAGAAAGGCCTTTTGAGAGCCTCTTCCCAGGCCTCACCTTCCGCCAGCTCCGCCCGCCACACCTCACTCCCACTTGGTGCCCACCCATTGTCCCCTCGCAGCTCTCACTGCGCACTGATGCCTCAGCCCCGATTGGAAAAACCCACTGGTGGCTCAACCCACGTACTGGGACAGGCCGCCTCCCTCTATCCCGAGCTTTAAAAGGCCTCCGGCCGCAGTCCCTGAGGCAGCAGGTAAAGGGGCGGCAGCGGAAAGGAGAAAAGGAGGGGCAGCGCGCCCCGATTGCCCCGCCCGGCGTGTGTGTCGGGGGAAGCTGGGGCGCTAGGGCGCCACATCGCCCCACACCCCCAAGTCCAGATCATAATGCCCGCGCCGTGGAGACGCTCTCGTAATCTAGCCCCGCGGATGGCCCCGGGGGCCAGTTACAGCCGCGA
>SJYC01051494.1:0-13544 GCA_006408675.1 Madoqua kirkii | reverse complement strand
GGAGAACTTGAATATTCCCGGCGGAGTGGGAGGGGGGGATGGAGCTGGCCTTCGATCTCCGCGTGGAGGAGGGGGGTTTCGGAGCCCAGGTAGGGGATAGCGATGAGGGTAGGAAAGACGGGGCACCACGGGGCTCGCTCGTTCTCCCGGGAGTGCGGGGACCTAGTAGACCTGAGGGTCCCTGCGTGCGTGTGTGTCGACCAGGACCCCGCTCGGCGGGGCGGGTGAGCCCGCGCCTAACAGCCGGCGGCGGCCGGGCTCGCCTGGGTGTGGCTCGCCCCCTCCCCCACCGGCTGCAGCTGTCGGGCCCCCGGAGACTAAAGGAGCACCCGCGGCGGCCGGTGACGGCCGGACGCCGACGGGACAGTGGGGTGTGTCCGCGGCCGGCAGCTCGTGGTTCCGCTTCTGCGGGCGGGCGGCCCCGGCGTCCGTGCCCCCGAGGCGGGCGGCTCCCTATTCCCCGCGCAGGCGTGGGCTCGCGTCTCCTCCCCCCCGACCCCCCAGCCCAGGCCCCGGTGGGGGAATTAACACTAGGCAGTAGGTTGGGCTCCTTGACACAGATCCGCCATGACAAAGAGGGAGACGCGGGGACTCGCGCGGAGGCACCAGCCTGGGCGGAGCCAAGGAGGGGGGTTGCGGCTGGCGCGGAAGGAAGGGTTTGCCCTTTAAAGTCACAGGCGGCCCGTTGTCGTTTCACCTACCTCGAAGTCTTCCGCCAGTGAAGGGTTAAATAAATGGGTGCGGCGAGTCCTGGGGGCGCTGCTTATTCTTTGAGAAAACCAGTCCACTTCCCCTCTTTATCGAGGGGTTTGGGAGAGGAACCTTTGTACTGGTTGTAGATAATTTTCTTTAGAAGTAGCATTAGCCGGAGAGCGTTTTTTAATTTCTAGGAGGGAGAATTGGTAATTGCAAGAAATGGCTAGGGAGGTTATGCGATAATAGATTTTGAGATTGACGTTGAAAACAGTATACTTCCTATTTATGCTAGCTAGTTACTTTTTAAATACAAAGGATTGGTTCCGATTTGGTTTTTTAAAAAGAAATGTTCTGTGGGATTTCCCTGGGAAGGTAAAGAAAGGGAGTCAGTTCCCAAAATGAGTGACAGTGACTCTAATGTTCATCGTAAGTCATGTACCCTTTGGGACCACTGTAGGGGCTAGTATCTTCCTGTGCTGCTTTAGGATCTTTCAGAAGGATGTCTTAATGAATAGAATAAGGGGGAAATTGAAAAGTCCAGAGCTTTAAAATGAGAAAGAATTAGAAGTATTGATAAGGGCAGCTTGAGTGATAATGTATTCAATTAATTTTTGACTACTAGAAACAAGGCAGTAAGTCTGCATTTAAACTGAACAGTGACATCAGAAACACTGATCACACTGGGAAGCATTTAGTATCTACATTTTAGTGCTCAAAGATAGTAAGAACTGAAGTTCCAGGACTCACGGGGTTTTTTTAAGCCCACGTGCATGTAACAAGGTATAGATGAATGAAGCCTTAGGGTTAGTTAATTGTTCATCCTTGGTGGTGGTTTTACAGTCACAGTATTAAAATAAGCAATATGGTCATTTCTTCCAGGAAATTGGCATACAAAGATCAGTGGACTTGGGGTGGGAGTGTTATAAGCTAAAATTTAAACACTTGACAAAAGCAGATACTAACAGGAATAGGACATGAATTACATTAAAACTGATAGGAGTCGTGATTCTGAAAGTATGGTAGTATTATTCTTCATAGGTGGTGTTTTCACTAAAGACAAGCTGCTTAATTTTTGATTACCCAGGGATATTTGAAACTAGAGTTGAGATTTTGACCAAGTAAGATAGGATTGGTTTTTAAGGCAGCCTTTTTGGTCAAGTGTGCTTCAACTTTATGTGAAATTAAGGATCTTGTGAACAAAGATGAAATAATGTAAATTTAGTTTTGCTAAACCGATTTTAATGGCTTTAAATGTACACTATGCTCGCTGAGTATGCCACTTTTTTTTCTTATTCTGAGCATCCTTTTGTGAAGTTTCATTGAATTCACATGTAGAGACTCTTCCATCGGTAATTAAGTTTGAAGTGTTAACATGTTTACAAAGGCTATGATTTTTAGTCTGTTTTACTGAAAAAATATCTAAATGCTACTTTTTTTCCCCTGCAGAACATCCAGTCATGGATAAAAACGAGCTGGTACAGAAGGCCAAACTGGCCGAGCAGGCTGAGCGATACGATGACATGGCAGCCTGCATGAAGTCTGTAACTGAGCAAGGAGCTGAATTATCCAATGAGGAGAGGAATCTTCTCTCAGTTGCTTATAAGAATGTTGTAGGAGCCCGTAGGTCATCTTGGAGGGTCGTCTCCAGTATTGAGCAAAAGACGGAAGGTGCTGAGAAAAAACAGCAGATGGCTCGAGAATACAGAGAGAAAATAGAGACCGAGCTAAGAGATATCTGCAATGATGTACTGGTGAGAAGCCGTTCAGTCTAATACAGCGTTTCCTTAACGAATACCAGTTCCATTACTCTCAACTTTTTATTTCTTTGGTTTCTCTTTTCCTTTTAAAAATGGAGTGTTCTAGATTTCCAAGTCTTTCAGAGTGTCATTATTAAAATGTTACAACAATTGTGGTTAGATTTGTATAAAATGAATTCTGTGATGATTATCAGTCAGCTCAAATACATTGGTAGTGTATTTTGTTCTAATTGAAAAGGTAATCGAATTATCATTTCAGTTGCGGTTAGAATATTTGTAGTAGTTCTAGAGCCGATTTTCTTAAAAGTATATAGATGCAGAAATTTTACCTATCTTGCTTTATGTAAGATGTAGTAGACATTGTAGACCTAGTAGCCTTCCCTGGGTTAGCCACTGAAATGTTAATATAATGAGTCAGCCGTGCAGAAAACTTGCTTGACAGTTGTTTTTGCCTTTCTGCATTTAAGTGTTGGAAGTCAACTTTGAATGTGACAACCACATTAAAAGATTATGAAAAACTGAAAGCTTGATTTTCCAGGTTCAGTCAAGAAGCATTTTAAGAATTCAGTGTGTACTCCGTTGAAGCACTGCTTCTCTAAATAGCTTAAAAGACTTGAATGTTACTTTTGGTTAATTTTTAAATTTACTTACAAATGGCGACTTTCTATGCCAGAAAAGTTGAAATATAAGGAAAAGTTGGTGGACAGTGCAACCGTTTAGCATATAACAGCCTGTGTACACTAATACTTTCATATTTTAATGATCTGGGAGTTCATGGAATAAAATATTTAATGTGGCTTTAACTAAATGATTGCTCTTACGTTGCAGATGGGTACTCTTACATACACATGGGTCTCTGTTTGAGAGGGCTCTGGTATATATAGAGAGGCTGAATCCCACTTCCTCTGAAAATCCAGCTGCACTTCTTACTATTTGAATCTTGTTCATGGAAGAAGTACTGTAACAAGCATATAGAATTATTTCTGATGGGGGTTTGAAGTTTTTGTTAAAATTCTAATGGTATTAGGATTCCTTTACAGTAGTCTAACGCTGATGGAATAGCTTCCGTTCCTAAATTATGAGTATTTTTCTCAAATGATAAGTTACTTTAGACTGTCTTTTTAAAGAAGAATAACGTTTTCTATCTTAATGTGGGCTACAGTCTTCTCATGTGGTATCTATCTTGTGGGTAGTTTGTTTTTGATTGCTTACTTGAAATCTTTATATTGATAGCTATCATTCATTTCTAAAATGAGAAGGGAGTTCCATGCTTTTATTGAGACTCAATCACAAATGCTTATCTTATGCTTTGCTAATGTGATAGGAATATTTAAAATTTGAAAATACCATGTTTCCCTATAATAAAAAAAATGCTATTGGGCTTTTCCCCACCTTCCTTGCTCTGTTTACTGGTAAGAACCTGAGTGTGTTATTTAATTTTGTTCACTCTAATGTTTTCCCCCAGTTATGATATCTGATAGATTAAATAATTAAGAGTTTTGTTATTTCCCTTAAGACAAAAGTCAGTTTTAGGAATAAAGGGATGTGGTAACAACATTCATCCTCTACTAACAGCTTATTTGCAATTCCAGGTAGGTATTTGCATGTTTTCCACACAAAAGGTATAAAAGCTCCCATCGTGAGACTTTTCCTCAGAAAAGACTAGCAGTTTTAGCTTTACTTTCCTTTGCTTTACTTATCAAGGAAAAACAATACTGCATTGGATCAGTGGGTGAGAATATCTGGATTAATAACTTTTCCTGCTGAAATTATTATTAAGGGAGTTTGATACTGGTTGCTGATTACTGTGCTACTCTCCTTCAGAATAGCACATTGGCTTCGCACCAAGTCTAAATGAAATTTCCAGTTCGAAAGTATAAATGAAATTTCCACTTTGAAAGTATAGATAAATGAAAGTTTAATTCCTTTCCTATATAAAAGGCTCAGAGAATTCTAAAGCTTTTGCTTCCAACCTTAGTCTTTTCATAAGTGAGCTTCATTAGTGATCTTTGCGTAGCTCGTCCCTGCTAATACATAGTAGATACTCAAATTATTTGTTAAGTGAATGAGCTTTTGGCTTCTTTTGAAAAAGAGGTGGAACTAGGTCAGCAATATGGCTAATTTTCCAAGGCCTTTTCTGTTTCAACTTGGGGAAGCTTGGATATTTACAGATACTGGGATTCTTTACAGGCAGGCTTCTTTTCCTGATTATCCTGATTATCTTTCTTCACACAGGTCCTGTTGACTTGGGAAACATCTTGCATAAAATTCCTTTTCTCTTGTTAAGTAAAATGGAAGAATAAAATACAACAGAACTGTTGCTTCTAGAGAAAAAATGCTTTGACCTGATTTGCTTGATAATTAGTGAACGTGTGCCTAATTATATCTCAATATCTTATATAATAAAATGTAACCAGTTGTAATTTTTATTGCTCTAGTTTTTTTCTTTGACTTAATTTGAGAAAAATAAGCAGATAATTGCTTTTCAGAATTGATACTATTGGCTCATAGCATCATTAATGAACCAGACTTCGTTGTTCTATACTGCCTAAGAAAATATTTATTGTCTTCCTATTAGTAGGAACTAACCTCCATGGTTCAAAGTTTCTCTGAAGAGCTCTTTACTCTTATTAGGTTATATGTACTTATCAAATGTTTGTTTAATTTATACTGTTTACTAAGCAGTGAAAGAACAGGGACTGTATTACTTTATACAGAAGTTTTAGAGCATTACTGAAGAACATAGTCACTGGCCTTATTCTTCACAACATGAGCTTCTCTTTATTCGAAATTATGGTTCTTCTATTCCTTGTGATGTTAAATTTGAAATTACAGTATGTGAACTAATGCAGTCAGCCTTTTCTAGCAGATCTTAGACCAAATGTTCTTGTGTCAGTGGGGGAAGGGGTTGTTACCTCTTCTGTCTAAAGTCACAAGAAGCCAAAAATCAGGTAGTTTTATCTTGAACACGATGAAATGTAAAATGAAATGAGCATATGCATACTAGGTTGTACTAATTCAAACTCAATAATATAGTGGCCTAAAAAGAGCAGGTTTTGAGTCGTAACCAGTGTTACCTTTAAATGGCTGGGTGGCCTGAAGATATTCATCAGAGAAAACTGAGCTCAGTTAAATGGGAATAATACCTACTCCATAGGACTGTTGTGGAGAAGATCAGATAGAGCTCTTGGTGCCCCGTTTATCTCAGTTTGGGGCTTTTCTATAAAGCAGTGAGAGTGGTACAAACCTGCCTATAAGTTAATAGAGTTCTGTCTGACTTGGGAATCTAAGAATGAAATTTAAAGGATCCAAGAAACCTTAAAAATTCTCTATCTTTCAAGGACAGAGGCCCATACTGGCCGGAGGGTTTTCAAAGGTTTCATTTTAAGAATTGAAAGCCACTGTAATAAGTTAAAGAAGAGCTTCCTTATAAGGACATGAATTAGAATCGTGAGTCTGTCATTTATAACAGTTCGCAACAATATTTGTTGTGTGGTTCAGTTAACTTGACTGAGTTCCATTTTGTTATGCTTCTCTACATTTTTAAGGTGGTGTTGCTGGGCACTGGTTTTTATCTCCATAGAACTGCTATTAAGCAGGAGCAAGCTAGGAAGTGCCATGGGCTTTAAAAACTGCATTGGACAGTCTTGGTAATAAAATTCAGCAGTCTTTTTAAGAGTTTTCTTGATAACGGTTAATATTGTACCTGGTGAGGTAGTTTGTATATTTGGGAAGTCTGAGGTATATGAAATGTAAAGGAAAGAAGCAATGGAAAGATAGGTGTTTACTATTTGGTGGGAAGGGCAAGAATAACAGCCTGGTCAAGAACAACAGGTTACTTATCCTTTTTCAGCTTAACAATACTTTATATTTAATATAAGAATGAAGTCTTTCCTGCTGTTCTAGAAAGAGAAACAGATGACCTGGAGAAGTTTATCGATTAGATGAGCTGTGAAGATAGTTAAAAGTGAACTAAGGAATAGATTACAGAATTAAAAATTGAAATTCAAGCAGAAAAACCTAAGAAAAATCTTAATAAAAGTATAGGAGGAACATGTATACTTAAGAATTCTTTGACTCTTCTGATCTGCCCAAGAAAGAGGAAGAAATTGTGTTCGGCCCCAGCAGATGCATTTGATTTAGAGAGGTCTGGAAATAAAGATACCCTAGAGTATCTTTATAGTTTACCAAGAGTAATTTTACTTTTCAATTTTTCTTCTAAAAACACCCAGTTTGGGGACTTCTCTGGTGGTCCAATGGTTAAGACTCCATACTTCAAATGCAGGAGTGAAGGTTCACACCCTTGTTGGGGAAATAAGATCCCACATGTTTTGCAGGGTGTGGCCAAAAATTAAATGCCCGTTTTTTTACTCATAAAAAAATCTTATGGTAACATCTCAGTAGTGGTACAGTAGAAGATCCTAGTTAGTTGGTTAATTGAAAAGTAGTTCAAATGTGTTCCTACGTATTCTAAACATTTTCAGTTAAAACAAATATGTGTGTTCATTTGCCCGCTTCTAGTGTGGAGCTAAGACCTTTTCTTTGAATATACATAGACCTATAGTTTGAAAATAACTTACTGCTGCTCAAAGAGACGCAACCTTTGTAAAATGTAATTTGAGTTTACATAGTAGAGTAAGAACTCAGAAGCTAAAAGAAAGTAATCAGAATTTTTCTAATCTTTCAATTGTTTGGATAACCCAAGTGATTAAACTGTGTGTGTGTGTCTCCTTTAAAAATAGTCATTTCAAAACATTCAGTGTAATTGCATTAGAAATGCTTCTTTTCATACTTAAATTTGATAACAAAAATAGCATAGCATTTTAAGTAATTATATCCAAGTATAATGGCATAGCTTGGGGAACAAATAAAGGACTCAATAATGGTATAACTACTGATAGAAACTAAAGGAGGTTTCAGAGAGTAGCTGAAAAATGTATCTGAAGTATTTAGCCCAAAGATAAAACGACATAGGCATTATTGGTGTTTGCCTAGAAATGAAAAAGGCCTGGTGTAAAGCCAGTTTGTTAAGTGAGGTTTGGTTAATCCAGCAAATTAGTGATGGTTCATTCTATCAGAGCATTAGGTGGAAACAGTTGCTTTATTCAAAAGCCTTTTGCAGTAATTTTGCAGGAGATAAGATTAGGAAGAGAGAGAGGGTGCTGGTTAGAGCATGAAAGGGTCAATTATGTTATAAATTAATGAATTTGGGACTTAATGGCCTTGCAAAAACTTTACCCAAAAGAAATGATGCCAGTTTTTGCCTCTTCCAAGACTTGCGAAAAAAGTTGTGCTTTTATAAAGAAAATCAGAGCTTACTTTCTCCTGCTAACATCAGAAGCAGATTTTCAGTACCCTCCATCATAGTTTATAATCATTTAAGTATTAACTTTGGGTTTTTGGAATTGGGGCGCTTCAATCTATTAAAGACATAGGGTTCAGTTCCCCCCTGCCATGAATATAATTTGCTGTTGACTAGTCTCTCAGTTGTGTCCAACTGTTTTGCGACCCATGGGCTGTTAGCCCTGCAGGCTCCTTTGTCTGTTGGATTTCTCAGGCAAGAACACTGGAGTAGGTTCACATTTCCTCTTCAAGTGGATCTTCCCAACCCAAGGGTTGAACCCGCATCTCCTGCACTGCAAGAGGAAGTCAAAATTATGGGTGTTCTGATATCAGCTAAGCTCAGAAAAAAAACTTAATGTAGTCCACTGAAATGCTGATAGGCCTTAGAATTTTTTTAAATTCCTGAGATAATCTCTATTGTGATTTCATCCTGGTTTCCGTCTCTCTCTTACAGTTTTGCATTGAGTATAAACACTGCTCTTTAGGGAATTTTTTTTTTTTTTTTTTGGTATTTATTTACTGGGTTGCCTCAGGTCTTAGTGGTGTCATGTAGGATCTGTGTTGCAGTGTGCAGGATATGTCATTGTGGCATATGGGCTCCTCTGCAGCAGT
Organism: Madoqua kirkii; assembly: GCA_006408675.1. Taxonomy (NCBI): domain Eukaryota; kingdom Metazoa; phylum Chordata; class Mammalia; order Artiodactyla; family Bovidae; genus Madoqua; species Madoqua kirkii. The sequence continues at coordinate 5,136 of SJYC01051494.1, read as the reverse complement.
GGTGTGCGGGCTTTAGAGTGTAGAGCTTAGTTGTCTGTTGACACATGGGCTCTTAGTTCCCTGACCAGGTATCGAACCAACTTCCCTTGCATTGGGAGACAGATTCTTGAGCACTGAACCTCTGCTGTCAGCTTCAGTGTGCTGCAGTCGGGAGCTCCTCTTCCTTTTGAAACTACCTATTCTTTCTAACCTCTTAATTTTTAGCACATTTTCTAGACTTTTAACGATGACATCTTGGACTCAACTTAGTTCTTTTTCTAATTGTAAGTTAATTGCTGTGTTGGCTGCATCATTGGTTCTCAACTGTTTACATTCATGTTGATACTCATTTGTATGGCACATTTCCTGTGGGTAGTACCCAGGATTATTTGCCACTCCCATTCTACTAGTAGTAGTTCTATCCCTTACTCTCCCACTCAGAAGCATATTGGCAAGAAAGTGATGTTATAAGAATAAACTTGACCTAATTTTAATGGACAGAAGCTAAGTTATAAACTTTATGTTGCTACTGTGGTCATTCACTTGGACTTGTTACCTTTGCTGTTCTTTTCCCACTTCTGTGCTGCATACAGATAGCTCTTACTCTTATCTTTTTATAAAGCAAATGTTTTCCTTCTGTGCCTTTGGCTCTTGTTTGGTTTAAATAACTATAACTAGGCTCAAACACATCTTTATTAATCAAAATAGGAACCATTACAATCAACACATTTTTACCAACAGAGGATAGTTTTTGTTTATTCTTGTAGCATAAAAATCTATGCTTCATTATTCGATGAACTCTTAGAAAGCATTTTCTGCCTCCTGCTGGTTGTGGAAATGTTTTGCCTGCAAAAAGATGCTTCGAAGAAAGCATCTTTGTCAAGATGCTTTGAAGAAATGATAGTTGTTGAGAGTTCAGGTGAATATGGTGGGTGAGCCAAGATGTTGTAGTCATAGCCCAATTTATCAACTTTTGAAGTGTTGGTTGTACAACATGGCGGTTCCATGCGGTTGGTTGGGTGTTACTGTGGAGAAGAATTGGGCCTATTCTGTTGATGAGTGCCAGCTGCAGCCATGGCAGTTTTTGATGCATCTCATCGATTTCCTGAGCAGACCTCTCAGACATAATGGTTTTGCCGGAATTCAGAGAGCTACAGTGTATGATACCAGCAGCAGACTACCAAACAGTGACCATGACCTTTTGTGGTGAAATTTGTCTTTGGGAGGTGCTCCGGAGCATCTAGTCATCATTGGTTGTCATAAAATCCACTTTTTGTTGCACATCACAATCAGATTGAAAAATGATTCATTTAGAGTAAGAGAAGAAAACACTTCAAAATGATGATTTTTTGATTTTCAGTCAGCTCATGAGGCACCCATTTACTGAGCTTTTTCACCTTTCCAATTTATTTCAAGTATCGAATGACTGTAGAATGGTGGATGTTGAGTTCTTTAGCAATTTCTGTGTAATTGTAAGGGAATCAGCTTCAAATGGCTGGCCATTACCCTCCGCCTTCAAGGCTCTCACTTCCTTTGTAGAATTTCTTGAACCACCAGTGCACTGTACCTTTATTAGCAGTTTCTGGGCCATATTTGTTGTTGTGAGTTCTCTCTGCTCCTTTACCACCCATTTTGAACTTGAATTTAAAAATCGCTGTAATTTGCTTTTTGTCTAACATTTCTGCCTAAAATAAATAGAAATAGTAATGTCATTAGCAAAAAAACATAAAGCAAGAAATGCACATGAAAATAATGTATAACATAGCCACATTTACTTTAAGAATGTATTCCAGTACCAAAGTTTCAACAATGCAAAGCTGCAACTACTTTTGCAGCAATCTAATAACTTTCTTTAATCTTGATGTCTGAGTTGTTTTTGAGTTTAGGATTGGCTCTCTTCCTTTATTCCCCTTAAAAACAAGACTGTTGACATTCGTATTTAATTTGTAAAACACACTGCAGGAATATGATACGCTTAATATTCAGATGCACAAGTTTGAATTTGGCTTGGGAAAAACGGCATGCTTAGCCACCACATTCTTATCAGTTACCATTGTACTAAGTACATTTCTTTGCAACAGGTTGTTCTCCATTTTATTCTCTAGTGATCACTTCCCTATAATAATGAAAAGCTTGTATCTGTAAAAATTGCTATGCAATTGCAGTTTGTCATTGACAGTTTTACATTTTCTGTTAACATATAACATAAGTAGTAGTGTGCTATAAAATAGTTTTATCTTGGCAGATTTCACTAATTTTATTCTGTTGACATTCTTTTGCTATAGTATGGGTCTTGGGGACAGCAGAGCATGGATGAATATAGGTGACATGTTAGCAGCGTGGCCCTGTTGATGACACACATTCACATTTGTTTTTATTGAAATAGATTAGTATGAAGAGTTCAGCGTATAATCTTTTTCTTAGTTTCTCACAACAGAATTTGTGAGCTTTCTTCTGTTCTCCTCCAAATAAAAATATAGTTATAACAGATGACAAAGAACATAAAGATAGTCCAAATGTTAATTTATAGAGTGAAGTAAGTCAAGCTAAGACTTTGTCCAGTAGGTTGACTTGTATGCATGTTCATTCTTTTAAAACCAGGAGTCCCAGGAATGCCCAATTTTTGTAGTACAGGGATTGACTGACTTGAATTGCTTAATGAGTTGGACAGCGTTAGAGAAGTTAGAAATGTTTTAGTGGAAGTTAACTTCTGTCTTGCAAACAAGTTGGGGGATCTAGGAGTTCTTTCAAATTAACAATATTACCAAGGAACCCAGTGGTGAGTTGAATGTTTCTCATCCAGGTGATTAAATATAAATGTGTTTTTGAGATAGACCCGCTTCTCTTGAATCAACATTCAAGACTTGTGAATTGTCAGATCATAATTATTTTTGCTTCTTAAAACATACATTGAGACTTCCCTGGTGGCTCATATGGTAAAAGCAGTGCTCACAATGCGGGAAACCTGGGTTCAATCCCTGGGTTGGGAAGATCCACTGGAGAAGGAAATGGCAACCCACTCCAGTATTCTTGCCTGGAAAATCCCATGGACAGAGGAGCCTGGCAGGCTACAGTCCATGAGGATACAGAGTCAGACACGACTAAGGAACTCACTTCACTTCAAAACGTAAATTAAAAACCGTTGCCCAGAATTTCAAAGGAATACTTGAACCACATTCAACCTGGGGGTACTTGGTAAAAATCTTACTCAAAACACGTTACCTTCAAAATGTTATTCTGGGAAATGGACAGTTGAGGACATTGATTTATGTAGGTAAGTTGTAGTATACTTAGAACAAGCAAGTTCTTAAGTCAGTAGTTTGATGAGTATTTTTCTGCTAGGTGTTTATGGCATCAGAAGAATCATGCTCTTGTAATGACCTTTCCTTTCAGTTTCCTCTTGGATCGTTTCCACCTGATAGAGCATTATCATCAGATTTAATTGGATCATAGGGATAAGACTTGGAGAATAATCTTGTGTAACATTTCTAAAAATGTAAACTGCTGCTTTACTTTAAAAGGGTGACATAACCTAGCACAGTCTATGTAGACTTTGGTGGTTTGAATTTCTTTGATTCTTTTTTTTATGACCTTGTTTAAGCATTTCATCTCTGTGACTCTTGTTTCCACATATTCAAAATGGAAATGATAATAGTAGCATCTACCTGTAGGGTATTTTATGTAGAGTTAGTACACCTCTGTGTTGATATTAAATAGCAAATATACTGCTTACCTTCTTTGGTATCTCTTCTGTGCTTCTTTGATATCACTGCATTGAGGGTTAAGTTTATTGGATATTAAATTTAAGAGAATGTTAATAAGTTTAATATTTATTACCTGCTATTTTATAAGCTGTGTGCTATAAAGAAAAACATAATAAATATAAAAAGTCTCTACTCAACACTATCCAATAGTGGGATGTTGCTGTATAACACAAGAGAGCCCAGCCTGCTCTCTGATGACCTAGAGGGTGGGATGAGGGAGGGGAGGGAGTCCCACCAGGGAGGGGATATATGTATATGTATGGTTATGGCTGATTGACGTCGTCCTACTGCAGAAACCAACAAACGTTGTAAAAAGCAAAATTAAAAAATAATACTAACAGGGTGGGGAGGAAGCCTCTGTTCATAAAAATCTAAGCAACCTAGAGGGGAAAGTGCTGTGTTGGTCAAATTCAGAAGAACTGGTCTTCAGCCTTCTATTTAAAAAGTGGCTGATAAAATCTGGTCCCACTAGGGAGCTGTACATTATATGCAACGTGAATGTGCAAGTTTTTAAAACACTATAAAAAATGTTTTTTGTTTTTGTTTTTAAACATCCTTCGTGATGGAAATACTGGGAAATGGAGCTTTGATGGGTGAGAAACTTAAACCCAGGTCAACAGTAATGCCAGCTCTGAAAAGGGCTCTGGGGAAGGGGAGAAAGAAAACCCCCTAGGTGTCAGTTTTAGCAGTTACCAGTCAATACTCGGTAAGTTCTTTTTGGTATGTTTCAAAATACATTTTGAATGTACAAGGTACATTTTGAATCTTGGCTTTATCAAATTTCTTGTTGATATGCTAAAATTTATATGGTGCATATTTACCAGTTCTTAATAATGGAAAATGCATTCAGTTAAGTGGCAGGTCAGAGTCCTGTATGATTCCATCCTTGAAGTTAAGCAACTCTACCCATTGATAAGTGTGACCTTAATCATTCATAAAACACCTAAAATCTTACTTTGTGCCAACATTGCACAGAAAGCCAAAAAGTGTACAGATACCAACGAAATAGTTCATGAGTGCACGCTGGTGTGTGTGTTAGTTGCTTCATCATATCTGACTCTTTGTGACTCCATGGTCTGTCCATGGAATTCTCCAGGCAAGATTACTGGAGTGGGTTGCCATTGCCTTCTCCAGGGGAATCTTCCTGACCCAGAGATCAAACCTGGGTATTCTGCATCGCAGGCCCATTCTTTACCAGCTGAACTACTAGCGGAGCCCCAAATCAGTTCCTGACACCACCTAATTCTCTAGCAGTTTTGGTGGAGCACTTTTGGAAGCAACTGATGAAGTTGTAATTGAAAAGCAATCCAGCCACAAGAGGGAGTAAGAGAATAACTTCCAAATTGATGGGCCTTTTATTTCAACTAAAGTAGCCACTTTTTTTTTTTTTTTT
>SJYC01051493.1:0-61443 GCA_006408675.1 Madoqua kirkii | reverse complement strand
ACATTGGCTGTTGAAATAAATTTCATATTGAGGATATTTAAAATGACATTTGCGGGGCTTCTGAGTTTTTAAATTGGATAAATTGGGAGGTGAATTTTATTGAATCAGTGGATTTTAGACTTAAGGGAACATCTACCCTACCTGGTTTTTTCATTTTCACAGATCAAGATACTGAAGCACAACAAGATTTTGTCTAGTTGCTTGACTTGTATGGGTGTTGGTTAATCTAGGAGAGATCCAGTTGCATTTAGTTTGCAAAGAGTGACCACTTTTTGTTTCATTGGAATTTCATGTATTTAAATTGATAAGTTGGATATTAGAGAAGTTATAAGTGTGTTTTTAGTTGCAAGCTGGGAAGAATAACATTTTCATTAAAAGTGATGGCTTTAGTTTTAGACTGCATTTTTAGAGTTTTATACTTGAAAATAACAGGAATCACCCTTGAACGCCTTGTGCTTCAAGTTCTTGGCACCTTTTAACCATCAACATTTTTTATGCTTGATTGGTATAAACGTGTAATATCTATATCCTGACCTCTTTTTCTTTGTTGTGTTCGTGGAAAAGGGCTGTGATAGTACAATCTAAAAGAGAGGAATGGGTTGTGGAGGCTTGGTCTTTTCAGTGTACACATATCTAGTGAGGTCAAGTCTAAGGAGATGCTTCCCCAGCTGTTTTCAAATTGTAGTTCATAAATGTCTCATTAGAAGTTGATTATTTGGCTTTGATATTCTGGGACTATTTCCTATTTGCTTAGTGATTTTTTTTTAAAGGTATATTTACATTAATGGAAATTAAAGTGTGACCAATTGGTGGACTGTAGTCTGAAACGAAGTGGGAACTTCGTCTCCACCCCTCATATTTTTATTTACAAATACATCACTCTTTTTCGTATTATCTCCTAAACACAAGTTTTACCAGCCCAATAAGGAAATTTGGAAAACCCAGATGAGCATGAAAATGGTATAAGGTTGGAGTGCAGAACTCAATGATAATCTTCCAGAAAAAGAATACGATTTCCTCTTTAAAACTTTATATAATAATTGTAATATTAAATAACCAAAAGGGAAAGTATCCTCTATGGTCTTTTCTAGCCTGTTGTTTTTTTGACTTTTTATTTTGAAATAATTTCAAACGTTCCCATATATCCTTTACCTGATTTTCTTAATGGTCAAAATAAATTAATAAAATAATGGATAAAATAAACTTATGTAACCCATAGCACTTATAGAGTATACCACTATAATTGCCTAATTCTGGTCCAGAATTCAGTCCAGGATCACAGTTTGTCTTGTCTCCTTACTCTAGTTTAATCTGGATCAGTGTTCCAGTCTTTGCCTTTTTACGTATTTGCCACTTTTTTCAAGAGTTCTGGCCAGTTTCTGTTTTTGGTAAACTATTCCTCGGTTTGGATTCATCTGGTGATTTTCTCATGAGTAAATTCAGATTGTGCATTTTCGGGGAAAATTCCTGGGAATGACACTGTGCCTTGCTTGGTGTATCATATTAGGATACACATGCTGTTGTTCTGTTACCAAACCATTATTTTTAGGACATTATATTTTCAAATTTAAACAGCAGTGAGACTTCTGAAAACTCCCTATGGTATAAAAGTACCCATTAAATTTTTTTTACAACAGATGTGCCTCATAAATATTTTTTTTTATCAATAAAAAGTGAAAGTGAAGTTGCTCAGTTTTGTCCGACTCTTTGGGATCCCATGGACTATAACCTGTCAAGCTCCCCTGTCCATGGGATTCTCCAGGCCAAGAATACTGGAGTGGGTTGCCATTTCCTTCCCCAGGAGATCTTCCCAACCCAGGGATGGAACCTGGGTCTCCCGAATTGTAGGCAGATCCCTTCTGATAGTCCCTCAGTTGTGTCCAACTCTTTGTGACCCCATGGACTGTGGCCCACCAGGCTCCTCTGTCCTGGATTGGGATTCTCCAGGCAAGAATACTTGAGTGGATTGCCGTTCTCTTCTCCAGGGGATCTTCCTAACCTAGGGATCGAACTTGGGTCTCACTCATTGCAGGCAGATTCTTTACCATGTAGCCACATAGAACTAAATATAGTTTGCCAAAGTGCTAATGTCATTTTATAATGAATGGACTACTTTTTTGAAAGGGGACAATATCCCAGCTCTATAACTTGTAATGTTCTTTTGAAATTTATTTTCATTAATTGGCTTTGTGTATTCTAATTGACAGGCTTCCTTTGTGGCTCAGCTGGTAAATCCTTCTGCAATGCAGGAGACCTGGGTTCAGTCCCTGAGTTGGGAAGCAGTCCTGGAGAAGGGAAAGACTACCCACTCGAGTATTCTGACCTGGAGAATTTGATGGACTGTATAGTCCATGGGGTCAGAAAGAGTCAGACATGACTGAGCGACTTTCACTTCACTTCATTTCATTTTAATTGACAGGCCAAATCATAGCCTATAGCCCAGTGATATGAGTGCTTTGTGGCAGGTGGTCATTCTTCAGAGCTGTAGTAAACACTTCAAAAAATTAGTAAACGCCCATTATAGTCTATATAATGTCTGATTCTCATTTAATAAAGGAAGAATGATGGGTTGGAAAATGTTGAGTGTATTAGAGAAGCTTTCCTGGGATGAAATTTGGAAAGAAGGTTTTGAAAAGAATGCTGTTATAAAATACAGTAGCTTGAATGAGGGGGTGTATCATAGTTTTCTATCTGAAACTGCTCTTGGTGGCAGAGTTTTACTACCAAAATCTAGGTGTTTGGACTTCTGAACAGATTTACTTCACCTTACTGCCTCAGACTATTCTCCCACTCTCTCTCTGGTGAATTTTTGTTGTTTTTTCTTCCTTAGTTGCCCACTCTAGAGTCATTACATAGAACCTAGAGCTTATCCAAGGGTCCTGAAAGCATATTGGATGCACCTAGCTTGCCCTTTGGCTGCTGTTTCTGAATATGTGTGCTTAGAACAGCAACCGGACACCTGTCATCTTTGAACAATTAGGTTTTTAACGGAGCAGGAAATGGCAGCCCACTTCAGTACTCTTGCCTGGAAAATTCCATGGACTGAGGAGACTGATAGGCTACAGTCCATGGGGTTGTAAAGAGTCGACCACGACTGAGCAACTTGACTTTATTGACTTTAGGTCTTTGAAACAGAACGTTTTTCCTCTTGGAGCAAAATATTCATTATCTAACCTTCAATATCAGCTTCAGTTAATTTCCATCACATTTTACCTAAACCATTTAGAAGCCTGGGAAGATGATGAGCTCTTGATAGTCAAGATTGTTCTAAGTTTCCTCTGTTATATTTAAATGAGGCTGTTAAAATAGTATGTTAATTTGGCCTTGGGATTTGATGTTTGAGTGCCTAATATGTGCAAAACCTGTGTCTTTAAGGAGCCTGTAAGCAGGTTGAGTGTACATACATGAAAAGTTGAAGGTGCAAAATCATAATTAAATTTTATTTTATATTGTTCTGAATAATAGATGTTGTAGAGCATAGGATATAAAGTTAAAAAATTAAACTCTCCCTACATCATCCCAGTTACTCAGAGGTAATCTCTAACAATCTCTTTTTTTTTTTTTTTTTTTTGTATCCTGGGAACTTGTAGTGCCTGTGCAAACAGTTCTGTCCTTGAAGAATATATACAAGTAGGATCATGTAGAAACTGTTCTGTAAGTTGTATCCACACACACAACACTTTGATTATGTTTTATGCTTCATTCCATATTGGCACACAACTTCTTTGTAATGTCAGTATAGTGTTTTATGAGTGTAACACTAGTTAGTCCATTGTTGATATTGGTAGAAATTAGTGTGTTGCTGAGAATTAGCTTGAGGGAGAACATACATTTAGAGCTTGGTATATTGAAAGGTGGATGGTTCAGATTGCTTTGAGTCAGTCAGCAGGTCTTAAAAGTGATCTTTGGACCCTGGGCGTCCTGTTAGGGGAGATTCATGAAGTTGCACCTGTTTTCCAGTATCTCTTTTACAGATGAGAAACCTGAGGCCCAGAAAAATTCCAGAACTTTGTCAAGTTGACATGGCTAGTAAGCAGTGTTTCCGTAGCTCGTGCCCTTTACACGTTTGCTGTAAAAAGAATAAATACTAATGGAAAATGTTTCCTTTATCTTTTGTACTTTGATGTAATTTAATCTTGTGTTTTAAATGAAAGGGTTTTTTGTGCATTATTTCACCACTCTTACTAGATAAACAAACTTTTGATGACTGAACCCAAAGTAGAGTACTAAAATGGAGAGTGAAGTGAAGTTGCTCAGTCTTGTCTGACTCTTTGCGACCCCATGGACTGTAGCCTACCAGGTTCCACCATCCATGGGATTTTCCAGGCAAGAATACTGGAGTGGGTTGCCATTTTCTTCTCCAGGGGATCTTCCCTCCCCAGGGATTGGACCCGGGTCTCCTGCATTGTAGGCAGACGCTTTACTGTCTGAACCACCAGGGAGCACACTAAAGCAGATTTTTGAATGTCAAGATCCCCAGGCTTTAAATTTACTTCTGAGTAGAGTGTGCCTCCCCACTCCAGTACTCTTGCCTGGAAAATCCCATGGACAAAGGAGGCTTGTAGGCTGCAGTCCATGGGGTCGCTAAGAGTCAGACACGATGGAGGGACTTCAGTTTCACTTTCATGCATTGGAGAAGGAAATGGCAACCCACTCCAGTGTTCTTGCCTGGAGAATCCCAGGGATGGCAGAGCCTGGCGGGCTGCCGTCTATGGAGTTGCACAGAGTCTGACACGACTGAAGCGACTTAGCAGCAGCAGCAGCAGAGTGTTTGCACTCTGTCAGGTGCTGTGACTGGTGCTTTCCTGTTTATATTAATATTCAGACCTCATAGCTGCCTTTTGAAGTAGATTTTCATTTTAATCAATTTGTATGTTTTTATTAAAGGATAAATCATGGTAAAAAATTAAATTTTGTTTAATTCTTTTATAGATGAGAAAAGGTTCTGAGAGATTAACTTGCCTGAGATCTCAGAATTAATGAGACAGGGATATAAGTTTGCCTGATTTTAGTTTATAAGTTGCACAGAGTCTGACAGGACTGAAGCGACTTAGCAGCAGCAGCAGCAGAGTGTTTGCACTCTGTCAGGTGCTGTGACTGGTGCTTTCCTGTTTATATTAATATTCAGACCTCATAGCTGCCTTTTGAAGTAGATTTTCATTTTAATCAATTTGTATGTTTTTATTAAAGGATAAATCATGGTAAAAAATTAAATTTTGTTTAATTCTTTTATAGATGAGAAAAGGTTCTGAGAGATTAACTTGCCTGAGATCTCAGAATTAATGAGACAGGGATATAAGTTTGCCTGATTTTAGTTTATATTGTTTCTGTTACCCCAAACTGTTGCTCCAAGAAATGCTTGGATGCCCAGAAATTAGGGCCTTGCCACCACCAGGTCAGCAGCAGTTTTGGCGCTTTAGGGTATTCACTAGTCTTGATTGTTCCTGAAGAGTTGATGTTTTACTCTTAATTTCAGTCTGTAGTCAGATTGAAGGACAGTGAGAGAGACAAATATCATTAGAATAGAGGTGGATTTTTCACTTTACAAACCTTTTATTAGAAATATTTGACCATGGTTAGGATTAAATGTTTATTGTAGTGGTGGCAGGTTGAGCCTTAAGAAGCCCAGTCAGAACTAGATAACCTGTCAGTTTATTAGGTTACTTAGTATTAATACACTCCCAAAGTCAAAGCATTGACCTTCTTTGGATCAAGACGTGTTAGAAACTATTGTTTATATATTCTGCCTTGGGTAGTTTAACTTGGGGGCAGAAATCATTACTTCACCCCATATATCTTAAGTGTTTTTACAACCTAGGAAGTTAATTGTACTTGATACTGTAAAGGAAAAAAAAAATCTTTCAACTCTAAAATCTCAAACCCTTTTGTCTGTTGATGAGATTAAGGTTCAGCAACCTCTCCAGAATTATATCATGTATTTAGCTTGGATTATGAACCATTTACAGAGACATTTCAAGTGTGGTTTTATGCTTCCAATCTCGGTATTGAGATGACTACTGCATAAAGTCAGAACATGCACTAATTCTAATTTAGCGAATTGATTTTAGGTATTTTTTAAATGACCATGATTATCTTTAAAAGACAGTAGCTATCGTCAAAAACAGATTTTTTTAAATGCTTAAGAAACTACTGTAAAACTAAATCAGATTCTGTTTCAGCGAGGTCCCTGTGTGTTCACATGGCAGCCCCGGTCCAGTGTGTGAGTGCACGATGTGAAAGTGTACGTTTGATGCGAAAATCCTTTCCCATTATAAATTACATTTAGATTAGAAAGTCAGGGTACTATGTTATATGGAGAATTTTACAAGTGAAAGGTACATTAGTAGTCAGCCTAACCTTCATTTTATAAGTAGAAATGGTGGCACCTTGCTTGCGTCTTTCCTTGTATAATGCTGTGTCTTTTAAATTCAGATCGTCACAGTGTCCCTGCTGTCATCACCTTCATTGTACCTGGTATACATGAATGAAACATAGGAGGTTGTATTGTATACCTAGCGCAGAGTATTCTGGTTTATGTATGTTTTGAAAATAGCTATTAGTTCTTTCCTCTTTGTTTCCTGTTCTCCAATTTTTCTTGTCACTGCTGCTTTCTAAGAAGTGCAGCTTCCTTTTTTTTCCCCTTCTGTTTTTATTCCCATCATGGTCTTGTCCCTTCCATCATGCTTTTCTCCTCTGGCTTTTAAATCTGGAAAATTGAACGTTTATTTCTCTTTGTTCAATCTGATAAATTAACATACGTAAATCACCTCTAGTTAACTTAATTCAGTGAATTCTGTATCTTCTATATCTCAGAGTTGAATGAAACCACATCTGATTTATGAGTCTCTGAAGAATAGTGATTTGCATTTCTGTAAGAGTAAAATTTGCCATCTAATGAGATGACCTATTCCAAATTTGTTTCATAAGTTTTCTCATACTGAGCAGAAATCTGCCTCTGCCTGTCTTCTGGAGCCATTCATGTTAAATTTTTTTTCAGTTTTCAGACCGTTTCATCAACATTCTTGCTTGCTTTCCTGGATACCTTCCAGTTTGTCAAAGCCTGTCTAGATATTTTGGGGTGGGGCGTTTGACATCTTCGTTCCCCTACCAAGGCTCAAATCCTTGTCCCCTGCAGTGGAAGAGTAGAGTCTTAACCACTGGACTGGCAGTGAAATCTCTATTTTTAAAGGAACAACATAATCTAGCTTTGGTCTCATCAGCACAGTGTAGAGCTAAAACATCATCCTTAACTTTGGTTTCTAATTACTATCTCTGAATCATGTTCTGCTTCTTAGTAGGCAGAGGAAATGTAGGATAATGTAGAGTGGGTCATACTGCTTTGGAGTTGTGCCTTTGCAGCTTAGCTGTAGTTTGAGCACGTACGCTGCTGGGCCCTGTTTGTTGTCTTCTGTGATATGGGGCTAATTGTAGTTTGTCCCTCAGAGGTAAGGTTATGGAAGGATCAACTAATCCATATAAAGTGCTTAATATAAGTGTTAAAATGCCATTTATTACTGAAGTAATATTTTTATTTTCTCAATTGTGTCTTGCTGCATAACCGATAAAAACTAAAACAGTGATTTAATTCTTTTTCATGGCTCTGTGGCTTGACTGGATTCTTTTGGGCAGTTTTTTACATTGTGTTGGCTGTAGTCATTCATTGCTGTCTTCAGCTGGGTCTGAAGTACCCATGTGGCTTCACTAAACATGTCTCATGACTGGAGCTGACTTGACCTTGCTCTCTAGCAGGATAGTTTTTTGTTTTGTTTTAATGCTGGCTTAGGGTTCAAAAAGAGCAATAGGGGAAGCAGCTAGTCCTCATAAGGGTTAGGTCTGGAACCGGAATAGGAGTCATCTTCATCGCATTCTGTTTGGTTAAAGCTAATCAACAAAGTTAACCCTGACTCAGGAGCATGGTGAAGGCCATCTCTGGAGTCAGTCTACCACAATTCTGTTCTTTCAGTTAGCCTTTTGAACCAAATTTAATCTTTAATCCAGTCTTTCTTGTTTTATTTGTTTAAATCTAATGGTTTTTACTTTTAAGTGACAGAAAGAACTCTATGTATTTATTTAATGGGTACAGAGTGATGAGTTTGCTTTTTCAACTTTTTGTAGTCACCATTTTATCAGAAATGTTCACCACTTTGTTGGCACTCGGTCCTTTTGGTCTATCGTTAGGCCAGTAAGCAGCCTGGCTTTTGCCTTTTGTTACTTGTAGGTTCCAGTTCAGTTCAGTCGCTCAGTCGAGCCTGACTCTTTTTGACCCCATGGACTGCAGCGTGCCAGGCCTCCCTGTCCATCACCAACTCCCGGAGTTTAACCAAACTCATGTCCATGGAGTTGGTGATGCCATCCAGCCATCTCTGTTGTCCTCTTCTCCTGCCTTCAGTCTTTCCCAGCATTAGGGTCTTTTCAAATGAGTCAGCTCTTCGAATCAGGTGGCCAGAGTATTGGAGTTTCAGCTTCAACATCAGTCCTTCCAATAAACACTCAGGACTGATCTCCTTTAGGATGGATTGGTTGGAGCTCCTTGCAGTCCAAGGGACTCTCAAGAGTCTTCTCCAACACCACAGTTCAAAAGCATCAATTCTTTGGCGCTCAGCTTTCTTGATAGTCCAACTCTCACATCCATACATGACCACTGGAAAAACCATAGCCTTGACTAGACAGACCTTTGCTGGCAAAGTAATGTCTCTTGAATATGCTATCTAGGTTGGTCATACCTTTTCTTCCAAGGAGCAAGTAAGTGTCTTTTAATTTCACAGCTGCAGTCACCATCTGCAGTGATTTTGGAGCCCCCCAAAATAAAGTCTGTCCCTGTTTTCACTGTTTCTCAATCTATTTGCCATGAAGTGATGGGACTGGATGCCATGATTAGTTTTCTGAATGTTGAGCTTCAAGCCAACTTTTTCAGTCTCCATAAGGGTGGTGTCATCTGCATATCTGAGGTGATTTATATTTCTCCTGGCAATCTTGATTTCAGCTTGTGCTTCCTCCAGCCCAGCATTTCTCATGATGTACTCTGCACAGAAGTTAAATAAGCAGGGTGACAATATACATCCTTGACATACTCCTTTTCCTATTTAGAACCAGTCTTTTGTTCTATGTCCAGTTCTAACTGTTGCTTCCTGACCTGCATAAAGATTTCTCAAGAGGCAGGTCAGATGGTCTGGTATTCCCATCTCTTAAAGAATTTTCCACAGTTTATTATGATCCACACAGTCAAAGGCCTTGGCATAGTCAATAAAGCAAAAATAGATGTTTTTCTGCAACTCTTGCCTTTTTGATGATCCAACAGATGTTGGCAATTTGATCTCTGGTTCCTCTGGCTTGGAGAATTTTGAGCATTACTTTATTAGTGTGTGAGATGAGTGCATCCAGTTAATAGCTTTAAAAAGTAGATTGTTTTAATCAGATGTTTTGGATAAATTCAATGTTCACCTTGGAGGAAGAGATACTTAATTGCTAATTGAAAAATTCTCAGTGTGAGTTACCCTAATGTAAAATCGTAGTTTTTAGAGAGAGAGAAGCTACCACTCATAAAAGATGGGTTACAGATTCTCACGACATTTATTGACACCTTGCCTAAGTAACTTCTCCAGGTTTGTATTCTTACTTTAAATGATTTACCCTTAACTAACTGCACATGTTTGTGTCCTTTATCTTTACAAATACATAGTGGGTTAGATAAAAGTCACTGAAAAGTGTAAGGACATGACCAGACTGTGTTAATCCTTAGTTTCTATGTGCCTTCCCTGCTTGACATTTTATCCTTATTCTGTTGAAGCAGTAAAATGTGAATTAGAAATACCTAAATAAAGAACTGATTTCATGGTTAGGCTTTTACTTGTCACTTCTTTCATTTGGAGATATTCTTCGTATAATCTTAAATTTACATGAATGAGCCAAAGGGCAGTTCACAATTGAGTAATATATGGAGCCTTCTCCAAATTTATATACATATATTTTTTCCTGCTGTTTAATTTAAAGTTATTTGTGAATTCTGGTTAATCGCAATACACGTTTTCTTTAGTTAGACTTCATAACGTGACCTTTAGCCTAGCCAGTCAGAAGTGGAATTGACTCTTCAGCTGTGGAGTGCCATAGTCTAAACCTAGACTGACTCCAAAGCCATTATGCTATACAGTCTCCCATAGTTGAATGAATGCATTTTGTATTAAGATATAAAACTTGAAGAGGCCTGAGCATTTAATTTAAAAACCACTATATTAAATGGAACACTTACGCTGTTGAGGCAGCTCCTCAAAGACCAGCCCTAATGTTCACAGTGTTCATGCGTCAAAAGAGAATGATGGCATCTAAGGGACAAGACGGCAGAAGTTTGAATTCTGCCGAGTCTTCCGGTTGTGGGCATCCTCCGTCAGAGAAGGCAGTGGTGCTCCAACCCCAGCCAACCCCACAGTGTCCCTGTATTTCAAGGCTGGTTGAGGTTTCACACTCTGTGTGTATGTGTCCCGCTCTTTGTGGCTTTGTGGACTGTAGTCCGCCAGGCTTCTCTATCCTTGAGAGTTTCCAGGGAAGAATCCTAGAGTGGGTTGCTATTTCCTACTCCAGAGGATATTCTCCACCTAAGGATCAAACCCGCATCTCCTGCATTTATTGGCAGGTGCATTCTTTACCGTTAGCACCACCTAGAAAGCCTTAAAACTGAATGAAGGAATGAATGACAGAACACTTTTGCAGCTGAGAGGTGTCGTGTAATAAGAATTTTGTTACCTAACCAAAGTGCTCTTCTGATTTTAGGCCAGCTAATCATAGGAAACATTATTTCAGGTTGAATTCTGTCACCTCCAACCTTTTCTGTAATGCATCGCAACCTGGTCCTACTGCCAACTTGGAACTACCCAGTTCATTTGAGTATATGTAGTTTTAAGTTGTAGGAAGGGGAGAGAAGCTAGATTAAAGCTTACTCACCCACTCACCATTTGGAACATAATAATGGGATAAACATAAAAAGTTAGAGTTACTATTTAAAAGCATTTTTCAAACTGGCATATAAAGAAGTGCTATATAGACTAAACTACTGGGCAACTATAAGAATAGAAACCAAGAATTAAATACCCTTATTCCTTGTAAAGACTGAGACTTGTTTGGGGCCAAGCCCAGTTGAAAATTGACTTTGATTATATTTAGTAGGAAGTGGAGAATTTTAAAAAACAGTTAACATTTTGCCTAATTCTACTACTGGAACATTATCTTTCTTCTCCTCCTCAAAACAAAATCACTAGTTTATTGTGCCTTAATCCCCCTAATACAGTGAAGTCATGTTTTTCTGAAATCATTTGTAGAATGTAATGCATGTATGGATTTAATTAGATTGTTATAGTTTTGAACAGAATTATGTAGGCTGAAGTTTTACTTGTTTGAGGTGATTGGTAAACATTTATCTTACTAGCTGAGAATCACTTTAATGAACAAAAAGGTTTACTCTTCAGATCTTTAATTCTCATACTCCTACCACTATCTTAATTTAGATAGGAAAAATAGAACTTTTACTTTGAACAGCTTTTTACCTTAGAAGGTATTACTTTAATTGTAGTCTTATAAATGAAGTTTGGTTCTGCTTCCTCTCTCATGGACTCTGGTAGTGTCTATTATATTAACAGTTTCTGCCTATGTCGTATACCTTCCTAGTCTGAAAAGGTTAATATCTGTCTTCTTTCCATTTTAGTATCATGACTGCCTTGAAACTGAAAAGTTTGCCAGTTTGCTAAATATATATTAATAAAACAATAACACCATGATAATAAAGTTTTGTCAACTTTCATGCTTTCACATTCATTGAAACATGCAGTCTTTATCAGCATGTAAATTAATAAGCACTATGAGGGAAAGGTCAGTATTCAAATTAGCCTTAAATAGTAAGCTGAACACTAATTTCAAATTTTAAGTATTGCTGTCCAAATTGCTTCTGCTTTTAAACTACAAATTTATGACCCTACTACTTTCAAAAGTAGTATTATTGGCAATGAGTGGGTATTAAAATTGTATCACTCAAGTTGTGGTGTGTGTTTTGGAAATGCAGATTCTTTGAATTTTATAAATATTTTAGTCTTATTATGACTGTTTCTTTTCTCCTTAAGTCTCTTTTGGAAAAGTTCTTGATCCCCAACGCTTCACAAGCAGAGAGCAAAGTCTTCTATTTGAAAATGAAAGGAGACTACTACCGCTACTTGGCTGAGGTTGCGGCTGGTGATGACAAGAAAGGTATGCTGCCTCAGCCTGTTGCTGGGCGCTACAAAGTCACAGAGGCCAGCGGTGGTCTCTTCTGTTCTGTTGTTTGAAGAGCAGCAAATGGACTCCGCTCACTCTTCCTTGCTCTTTCTCCCTTTTCCTCTGTGTTTCTCTCTCTTCCCCCAGTCCCTGTCCCTTCCCTTCTTTTTTTCCTTTTTCCTGAGACTGTACAGTTGACTCTTGAAGAACACAGATTGAGCTGCACAGATCCATTTACACAGGGATTTTTTTTTTCTGTAAATATTATAGTACTACATTATACTAGGTTGGACATGAAAGGCAAGCTATAAAATTATACTCAGATTTTCAGCTGCATCAACAGTTGGTATCCATCCCTGAGCCCCGTGTTGTTCAAGGGTCAGCTGTATACCTACTCCCTAGTAATTGGTTTCGTAAAATGTATGCCTGCTCACAAGTCAATTTTATGTACAGGAATGTTTCCTCACAATTTTAAGACATAGTAATTACAGCATAACTGTAGAGCAGTACAGACTAATTAAAAATTATACTGAGATGGTTACAGAGTTACTTTGTCTTGACATTGATCAGTGACTAGGGTAGGTTTCTAGTAGAAGCTTATTTTTTTTTAATTTAAGAGCCAGTTTTAAAGTTGCTGCAGCTTAGTATTTCAGAATTTATTACTGGATGAGTAAAGATTTGGTTTGAAGGATGAAAACAAAGTACTTTTCATTGATACATTTTGATGCCTTTTATTATCTAGGGATTGTGGATCAGTCACAGCAAGCATACCAAGAAGCTTTTGAAATCAGCAAAAAGGAAATGCAACCAACACATCCTATCAGACTGGGTCTGGCCCTTAACTTTTCTGTGTTCTATTATGAGATTCTGAACTCCCCTGAGAAAGCCTGCTCTCTTGCAAAGACAGTATGTATTTTTTTACCTTCTACGTGAAAATTCAATAGTCGTCATTATTTGAGCACTGAAATGTGTTCTTTTTTTTTGGTCACAGGCATTTGATGAAGCCATTGCTGAACTTGATACATTAAGTGAAGAGTCATACAAAGACAGCACGCTAATAATGCAGTTACTGAGAGATAACTTGACAGTAAGTACCTAACAGCACTGTGAGAAGAAATTATAGGTGCATTTCTGTTTTATTGCACTTCCAGATATTGTGTTTTTTACAAATTGAAGGCTTGTTAAAATTCTGTTGAGCAAAGTTCCCTGCTCATCTCATGTCTCTGGGTCACATTTTGGTAATTTTCAGTGATTCAAACCCTCCAACAAAGATTTCAGTAGCTAAAGGCTCAATTGATGATGAGCTTTTTTTTTAGCAACAGAGTATATTTTAATAAGATATGTACATTGGTTTTTTTAAACACATAATGCATGCTTAATAGACTGCAGTATGGTATCAATATAACTTTTATATGTACTGGAAACAAATTTATGTGACTCACTTTGATTTCTGGTTTATTCGGTGATCTAAAATTGAACTCTTAATATCTCTGAAGTATGCTTATATATGTTTTATAGACTATGACAGGAATATTTCTAGTCCTTTTGTTTTTTTGTTTTTAATGTAAGATACCATCTGCTTTAAAAACTGAAGAAAACCAACAGAAGCTGAAATATTAGACCAAGGACTAAAAATGTGCCCTTTTACTAGTTACATATTTATTAAAATTCACATTTTTAAAATAATTTTGTAATTCATGGTTTTGGACTTGCAGTTATATAGGCCATTTTATTTTTCATTTCACTGAAAATAATTCTGCTCCTTCAATTTTAGTCACAGAAGAGTTTTGCTTTTAGTTTCAAAAGTATGCTTAAGTTATCTCTGAAGTCCGTTAAAAATGGTGACCCTAAAGTTGCCTCTGTATTCATGTAGGGCTTCTCTGGTGTGGATCAAAGGTAAAGAGTCCACCTGCCAGTGCAGTAGACTTACAGGTTCGATCCCTGGAGAAGGAAATCACAACCCACTCCATTATTCTTGTATGGGAAATAACATGGACAAAGGAGCCTGGCGGGCTGCAGTCCATGGGACTGTAAAAGAGCTGGACATGACTTAGCAACTAAACAGCAACAGTATTTATGTATCTAGGGGTAGGGCATTAATAACTTTAGTTATAAAATTTCAGATACTCTGCATAGTCAGACACCTACTTTGTCTAGTCTCTTAGGAAAAAAAAATAAGTTACTGTGGCAGGTCATGATTCCCCTTTTAGGTATACTGTAGACCAAGGTCTCCAACGCCTGGTCGATAAACTAGTATTGGTCTGTGGCCTGTTAAGAACTGGGCTGCACTGCAGGAGGTGAGTGGTGGGTGGGCAAGTGAGTGAAACTTCATCTGTTTTTGCAGCCCCATCACTTGCATTACTGCCTGAGCTCCACTTCCTGTCAGATCAGCAGTGAACTTAGATTCTCATTCAGTTGAGTTTAGTCACTCAGTCATGTCCGACTCTTTGCAACCCCATGAACTGCAGCACGCCAGGCCTCCTTGTCCATCTACCAACTCCCGGAGTTTACCCAAACCCATGTCCATGGAGTTGGTGATGCCATCCAACCATCTTATCCTCTGTCGCCCCCTCTCTTGCCTTCAGTCTTTCCCAGCATCAAGGTCTTTTCAAATGAGTCAGCTCTTCACATCAGGTGGCGAAAATACTGAAATTTCAGCTTCAACATCAGTCCTTCCAATGAACACCCAGGACTGACTTCCTAATTTAGGAAGGCCTGGTTGGATCTCCTTGCAGTCCAAGGGACTCTGAAAAGTCTTCTTCAACACCACAGTTCAAAAACATCATTCTTCTGCACTCAGCTTTCTTTATAGTCCAACTATCACATCCATACATGACTACTGGAAAAGTCCAACTCTTTCACCCATACATGACGACTGGAAAAACCATAGCCTTGACTAGATGAACCTTTGCTGACAAAGTAATGTCTCTGATTTTTAATATGCTGTCTAGATTCTCATAGGAGCACAATAAATGTAATACACTTAAATCTTCCCCAAAACATCTTTTGCCCCTGGTCTATGGAAAAATTGTCTTCCACTAAGTTGATCCTTGGTGCCAAAAAGGTTGAGGCCTGTTGCTCTAGACTGAAAAACATTAAAACCACAATGCCAGTATCACACTGAGAAAGTACACAGTTAATTCCTTAATAGTAAATTTCTTGCATTCAGTTATCACTTGTGTTTTTGTATTGTCTTTGTTGTATATTGTCTTTTTTTTTTTTCTCCCCAGTAGTTTTTTTTTAACTTGCATTGAGATCCAAATAGTCTACATATTGCAGTTGGTTGATATGGCTCTTTGGGCCCATGGGTTTTCACGTTCTTCACATAGGTACTAAACTTGAAGTTACGAGGCTTGAGTGAAAAAAGCGTTAAATATCTGTCATGTGCCAGATAGAGAGCTAGGAGTGAAGATTATAGTTTAGTGCTACTGGTTTTTTTATTAACTTTAGGTCCTTCTGGGGACTGTACATCATTATTTACATTTCACTTTTCTCAGCTTTATTTTATCTAGTCCATTGCCAGTTTTCTGAACCAGTTTATATATTCTAGTGTTGAATGTTCTCAGCAGTTTTTTTAGCAATATTGTATAGTTGTTAATTATTAAACACTGAAAGTTATTTTAGAAAGTGTAATTGAGGGCTTCCTATACACTTGGAAGGTTATTATTTTCAATAGGGTATGGTATGGTCCATTTTAAAGAGCAGATAATTTTATGTACATTAAATGAAGTACTGCAGTTTGTTAGCTAATTTTTCATATTTTTCAGGTTTGAAATGATGAGGCATTTCTAAAAGGTAGAATTTGAGACCCAATCACTACTGAATTGTATTGTCAGCACTCTTTGAGAGGGCCTGATCTGAAATATATACTTGCAGCTGAATTTTGGTAATGGTATAGCTTGAAGAGCAGCTGAGTGAGAAGAAAACCCAAGGTTCAGATTCTTTTTTTGTCACTATTATGTGCCTTCTCTGAGCCCTGGTCGTATCGCCTGTTACCATTATAGGGTTGATCATCCACTCACTTATATGTCAAGCAAATAAATTTTTTGTAGAAACTAATATTTGAGTCTGAATCCAGTTGACATACACTGTCAACACATAACCCTGGGAAGAGAAACACCTTTTATCCAACTTTTTATGTTTATGTGAAAAATACAAAGATCCTTGAAAGTTAGAAGTGGAAAGATAATGTTGAAGGATAATTTTATTTTGTCTTACAAGACTCCCAGTTTATAAAAGCAGTACAGACTTCTAGAGATCATTCAGCTAACTGTATGATTGTTCAGAGTCTCCTTTCCAGGCCAGAAATATATTTGATTAATAAAACTAATGGATAATTTAGGGGATATAAAAACATTAATAAGGTTCCCCTTCTTTCGTTTTCCATTGTGAAGCAGTATAGAATTTCAAGATCATCTTGAAATTGTCCTTCTATAATTAACTTCTAGCAATCATTTTAGGGTGGTAAGACTTAGAAAAAATGTTGATATTTGAAGCAACTGAGATAATTTTAAAAATCATCTTTTTAACCTGATAAAAAGCTGTAATAATCTAAAAATCAGTAGACTTCATAGTCCTACCACTTTGAGACAGTTCAATTTTTACTTCTTGTAAGATTTGGTTCTGACCATACTGTTTTGTGTTTAACTATGTATTTTGAATCAGACAGATTCACAAAAAGGTATGTTTTCCTAAACTAAAAATGTTAGTAAAGTTAAATTGTATTTTAGTCCAGACTTGCTCCTGACTCTTGAATGTCATAGAGTGTGGCACTCTCTTTAGAGTTGAAAGTCTAAAGCTACAAGGTGGAAGTAGTCAAGTCAGCCTGAGTGCCTTGAGCGTGGCTCGAGGTGAAGGGTATGGTTTAGTTGCGCTGAACTCGCACACTGCAGCGTTTGAAGACAGGCTATAATCGGATAGCTATTGATGTTTAGAATTGGCATTTCTATGATTTCATTTACTTTTTCTTTGCCTTCTAAGAATAGCCAAGAATTTCCTTAATCTAATTTTGTTATTTAAAGACAACTCTGGTATGTGTTTACTATGCTGAAAGAATGATTAGGTAAGAAACAAATGTGTTATATTCAGGTGTTTTTTAAAATTTATTGAAATATAGTTCACTTACAATGCTGGTTAATTTTTGCTGTATAGCAAAGTGATTCAATTACATATACACACATTCTTTTTTGTATTAACTTTCTATTATGGTTTAATCACAGGATATTGGATAGTTTTCTGGAGGTGTTTTATATCTTGAGGCTGTTTTCAGTGCTGCTATTTTTTAAGCCTTCCAGTAATTGTGCTTACATTCTGGTACCTTGGCGTATATAATAAAAAATTTTCAAGCTGAAATATACTAAAAATTCTCTTTCTTTTTTAACTAGTTGTGGACATCGGATACCCAAGGAGACGAAGCTGAAGCAGGAGAAGGAGGGGAAAATTAACCTGCCTTCCAACTTTTGTCTGCCTCATTCTAAAATTTACACAGTAGACCATTTGTCATCCATGCTGTCCCACAAATAGTTTTTTGTTTACGATTTATGACAGGTTTATGTTACTTCTATTTGAATTTCTATATTTCCCATGTGGTTTTTATGTTTAATATTAGGGGAGTAGAGCCAGTTAACATTTAGGGAGTTATCTGTTTTCATCTTGAGGTGGCCAATATGGGGATGTGGAATTTTTATACAAGTTATAAATGTTTTGGCATAGTACTTTTGGTACATTGTGGCTTCACGAGGGCCAGTGTTAAAACTGCTTCCATGTCTAAGCAAAGAAAATTGCCTGCATATTGGTATGTCCTGGTGGGGAATAAAAGGGATAATTGGTTCCAATCACAGGTGTAGTTGTGGGTACTTTTTAGGTTTGGAGCATTTACAAAGCTGTAGTAGAAATGGATATCCCATGGATATTGCATGTTAAACCATGTGTTATCTGTGGAATACTCAGACTCAGTGTGCACACCGTTGACTGCAGCTACAGAGGTGTTCCTTTAGTTGTGACCCAGTTTACTCTGGATAAGGGCAGAAACGGTTCACATTCCATTATTTGTAAAGTTACCTGCTGTTTGCTTTCATTATTTTTGCTACACTCATTTTATTTGTATTTAAATGTTTTAGGCAACCTAAGAACAAATGTACAAGTAAAGATGCAGTAAAAATGAATTGCTTGATATTCATTACTTCATGTGTATCAAGCACAGCAGTAAAACAAAAACCCATGTATTTAACTTTTTTTAGTTGGTTTTTTTTTTTTTTGCTTTTGTGATTTTTTTTTTTTTTTTGATACTTGCCTAACATGCATGTGCTGTAAAAAATAGTTAACAGGGAAATAACTTGAGATGATGGCTAGCTTTGTTTAATGTCTTATGAGATTTTCATGAAAATCCAAGCATAATTGTTAAGAACACGTGTATTAAGTTCATGTAAGTGGAATAAAAGTTTTATGAATGGACTTTTCAACTACTTTCTCTACAGCTTTTCATGTAAATTAGTCTTTTGGTTCTGAAACTTCTCTAAAGAAAATTGTACATTTTTGGAAATTTATTCCTTATTCCCTCTTGGCAGCTAATGGGCTTTTACCAAGTTTGAATACAAAGTTTATCATAACAGTAAAATACTACTAAGATAACTACTACTGTTCCCAACCATGTCCTATACTCCCCTCTCCCCCTGAAAATTTTTTTCAGAGACGGGGAGTTGATCGAAAAAAGTAATGTTATTCCATTTAAAATTTTGGTATATGGCATTTTCTAACTTAGGAAGCCACAGTGTTCTTGGCCCATCATGACATTGGGTAGCATTAACTGTAAGTTTTGTGCTTCCAAATCACTTTTGTTTTTAAGAATTTCTTGGTATTCTTATAGCCTGCCTTCAATTCTTTCTATTTGTCAGGTGCACAGGATTACCTTTTTTAGCCTCTTGTCTTGTCACCAACCATTCCTACTTAGTGGCCATGTACTTGGGGAAAAGGCCGCATGATCTTTCTGGCTCCACTCAATGTCTAAGGACACCTTGCTTCCTCTGCTTGCATCCCACAGACTATTTCCCTCTTCCTATTCACTGCAGTGAATCTCTCCTGAGTTGATGAGGTTGTGTTATCTCCCTATACACCCTACCTATCCTGAATGGTCTGTCATTGTCTTTGCCTTTAAATTCCTTCCCCTTCCTCTCTTTAAATAATGATGGGGCTAAGTAATACCCAAAGCTCACCCTACCAACTATTTCCTCAGTACCTTGCAGAAAACACCAAACAAAAATAACCATTTTAAAAGAGGTGTATTTTTTTTTTCTTCTAGAATGTAAGCTCCTCAAGAGCAGGGACAATGTTTTCTGTATGTTCTATTGTGCCTAGTACACTGTAAATGCTCAATAAATACTGATGATGGGAGGCAGTGAGTCTTGATATAAGGGTGAGAAACTGAAATCCCAAATACTGTTTTGTTGTTTGTTTTATTATGACCTCAGATAAAATTGGGAATTAGCCCTCTGGGACAATTGTCCCAAATATTACATTCAAATAAAAGTGCAATGGAGGCCTTGGGGTCTTTATTTCAAAGAGTAAAAGATCTCTTACGCATTTGGGACAACATGATAATGCATCTTCACTCACAGCTCTTTCCTTTTTCTGTTAATTTCTGCTGACCACCAGGCCAAGGACATGAAATAATCTTTTTATAGCTAAGGGAATGAAGCTAGACTGAGGAGATGGATCTTATTCACATAAATTATAAATAAAATCTAAAGCTTGTCTC
The DNA here is from genome assembly GCA_006408675.1 of Madoqua kirkii. NCBI lineage: Eukaryota > Metazoa > Chordata > Mammalia > Artiodactyla > Bovidae > Madoqua > Madoqua kirkii. Next base: position 41,456 of record SJYC01051493.1, on the reverse strand, counting down.
ATTTGCCTACTTATGTGCCTCAGTCATATGCTAAGCTAATTTGATTCTGAAATTGTGATAAAATTTCATTAATATTAGCTTTTACTATGTTTCTGCATAGTAGTGCCCAGTAGATAAAGGAAGATTTCAACCTGAGACTTTTTTTTTCCTTTGAGATCCGAATAATAAATTTTTTATAACATTTCTTAAATTGCCCCCAATTCAGGCTTCATGTCTGTTTCTGTCAACATTCCCAGGAATTTGGAGACCTCAATGTTTTGTATTTGGTGTATGTGTAGTATTGGAGTTGGTAAATGTGTATATCCACTTGAGAGCTTGCCTATTGAGTGGGCAGCACTGTGATCAGTTAAAATCTGAATTTTGCCGCCACTTTGGCCTGTGGTCCTGGCTTTTCAGTTGGGATGGGGGTCAAAGAGGATTAAAAGAAGGTAATGTCAAGGGGCTTAGTAACTATAGGAGTTTTCTTCTCCAAAAATAGTCACCAATCTTGCTCAGACCGTATTTTTAAAACTAGTTACAAGCCAGTTTGTAATCTGCAGTCAGATTTGTTTGTGGTCAGGTCTTAATTGGGCTTCCCTGGTGGCTCAGATGGTAAAATGTCTGCCTGCAATGTGGGAGACCCGAGTTCAGTCCCTGGGTTGGGAAGATCCCCTGGAGAAGGAAATGGCAGCCCACTCCAGTACTCTTCCTGGAGAATTCCATGGACTGAGAAGACTGGTAGGCTACAATCTGTGGGGTCGCAAAGAGTTGGACATGACTGAGTGACTTGACTTTATTGATTGATGGTGAGATGTTTAAAAGTCTTCAGTTGACTAAGTGCAGGTCTAAGAATTTGAGACTTCTCGTGGTGGTAGTGGTGTTCTAGGTGGTTTATGTTGCCAGTAGAGGAGGGTGGCGTTTTATTTGGATGCAGGAACACTGTAGTCTATTCCCTGAGAGGAGAACCTGAAGTATGTGAGAACTTCAAATGGCCCTGTGTGCTCAGAGAGATGCATTCCTGTAGAAAAAGGTTAAGAAATAAGCCACTTTATTTTGTCACATACCATAGAGGAAGTTATAGTGGTGGAATCAAAATATTTGCAATCTTAAAATGGTGGCTTAGACTAGGCTCCTGGGAAATGGCTGAACTTGGATCCTTTCCTGAATGTGAAATTGCACCTATACTTTTCTGTTACCTTGATGGGACTGACAGCAAGCACAGTCCTATTAATTCTAGCTCCTTTAAAAATACAAGAGACCTAAACACAAGATCTGCTTACTGCGTCCTCATAGGTCTTCTGTTCTTATGTTTTGGAAACTACAACATGCCTGTAAGGAAACTGATACTTTTGGTATCAAGAAATGGTATTTAAGAACCCATTACAGTGGTAGGTCTACTTTAAAAGTCTGAAAACTAAAAAAGTTGCTTGTGTACATCCAAGTCTGGTTATACTACTCACCTTGTCCTTTGAAGTCTATGTTTAACTGTCTATCAAGGACATATGCTGCTGACCTGTGTACCCATAGTACATAAGAATATCCAACCATCATGCGGGTCAAGCAAGTATATGAGTCTTGGATGCAGAAACCAAGATATATTGAATGGATATACTTAGGCACAGCTATTATCAGTCCTAGGTGATGCCACGGAGAAGGCAATAGCACCCCACTCCAGTACTCTTGCCTGGAGAATCCCGGGGATGGGGGAGCCTGGTGGGCTGCCATTTATGGGGTCACATAGACTGAAGCGACAGCAGCAGCAGGTGACGCCAGGGATTCAGTTGAGAATTTCATCTAAGTACTCATAAGTACCATAAATTTCTGAAAACCCAAACTTAGTAAAAAGTCATTAGTAAAATTATTTCCAATTCAAGAACTTTAAAACCTATCAATATTTTGGTACTTATATTTTTTAATATTAGAGGTTGGTTAGGGCCAGCCACTGCTCTGAGTGTTTAAGGTGGACTTTATTTAGAGATTTTATGTCGGAGTCGGACTTGGAAAATGGATGGGACCTGATGGAGGTTACAGTCTGCACAAAGGCATCAAGGTAGAACCTGAAAGACTTTCCGGCACTGAGGTGAGGAGCCCTGTGAATGTAGGAAGAAACAGGCTCTGCTTAACACCTGTGGCTTTTCACTTGTAATGCTTTTGGAGCTTGTCTAAAATGCTTCTACCAGCACCCAGTCTCAGGGATTCTAAGTTAAAGCCCAAGGATATGTGTTTACTTCATGAGCTATAATAACTTAGTGTCCGCATTGCTGAAGTCTAGGTGGAGAGGGACTATGTAATGTTTGGGTGTTTGAGAAAACAAGGATGTGTAAAACATTTCAACAACTGCCCCCGCTGCCCCCGAAAGCTTCAGTCTACAAAACAAAAAGTCTGAATCTGCTTAGCAGGTCATATTTTCTAAGCAGAGATTAATGATGTTTTACCTGTCACAACAGGTTTTTCACCTTACTGATTCTGAATTAGTTTGGGAGCAGGTAGGTTAAAACTTCTGTCGAGAGGAGAGAGGTAACATAATTTTATATTTTGTTTTAATGAACGTGAGTTCTACTGGTTTTGTTAACTCCTGTCATGCACAAAAATGAAATCCAGAGAGTACCCTGGCGGTCCAGTGCTTAGGACTTCACACTTGACTGCAGAGGCTGCAGGTTCAATTGCTTGTTGGGTAAGATCGCGCAAGCCAGGCAGCAAAAATCAAACCAGAAGGATGAAAAATTTAAAAGCAAACTTTGGAATGGTCCTAAGATGGTTACGTGAGTAACTTGCTGACCTTGAAGTTTGTAAGGTAAAGTCTAGTAAAGGTGGACCCAGAAAATTAGAAACATTAAAGCACAGCCAATATGTGAACTTGAATATAAATTCAACTATATAGGAATTCTTACACTTGGAAGTAGAAGGAAACAACTGAGGAAAGACTGGCCAAAAAGCAAGTATAGATGTGTAAAGAATTATAATAAAAATAGGAAAATGGACAGATTCAGAACAGGCATTGTTATGCAAGAAAAATATCTGATCATTAAATACATGAAAAGAGGCTTAACAGAGATGCAAACCAAGACCACAATTTAAATTACTATTTTACTCCATTTGATTGATAAAGTTTGAAAGTCTGGCCATACCAGACATTGGAGGTGATGTGGATGGAAATGTCACATACAGTATTGCTTGGAGTTTAAATCACATCCTTTTGGACAACTGGCATTATCTTGTAAAGTTAAACATTAATATCCCTACAACCAAGTAATTCTCTCTCTTGAACACATCTCTTAAAAATACTTGCATGTGTGCCATAAGAAATTGAAATAGAGTGTTCAGAGCTAAACTATTGGAAAAAACCTGGAGACGATCCAAATGTTCATTGAAAGGAAATGGATAGATATTTTGCCGATGAGTCTTCATTCATCAAAGTAAGTCAACTATGGTCCTGTCAATAACATGGTTGAATTTTAATAACATTGAGTGAGAAAACAGCCTCAGTAAACTACATAATACAGTACAGTATAAAGTTCAAAAATGAGCAGATCTTTTGCCTAGGCAAACACTTGTGTGATAAAACTTTCTGTACTAAGGACTCGTATGACAAGTACAAAATGTAGAAGAGGTTAACTATGGAGAGGGATAGGCTAGGATGGGAAGACAAGGTAAATACGTCACTGGTTATCTGCTTGAGAGCAGGGCAATGGGTTCATAAATACTCAGATCCATTCAAGAGGGGTGAAACAAGGATTATGATTAACCCAGTTCTGGGCACTGAAAGTCAAAGAAAGGAAAGGAACAAAGTGGAAACACAGTATAGAGGGCCAATAAATTAGTCAAAAGCTTGCTTGAATGGTAAAATGATTGGCAGTTTTAAAACGGAAAATAGTAAGATTAGTAAAGCTGTCAGTATTTGAAAATCGCCACCCTGTGCATTACACCCTAAAACTACCATCCTTTCCATTTAACTGTGCAGGAACAGGAAGCAAGAACCAGAGCTTTGGCTGGAAGAATGGCTGAGCTAGTAAGGTATGTTAGGAAACACTGAAACAAGTGAGAAATGAACGGTCTCAACATGAAAGAGGAACGTCTTCAGGAACTTTTGATAGCACGTTCTGGGTCTATCCTGAAGAATTTTGTCATACCAGCCAAACCACTTCAGCGAATTCAGCCTGAGTTTCCTCACTCTTAACATTTAGAGGAAATGTTGCATTCAGGCCTAAGTCACTGAGGCATCTCCTTTCGTACCTTATGTGTAGCCAATTCTTAAATTTTTCAATATTTTTTCATCTCTTGGTTTCTTCAGGAGTTCTTAATTGGTTTCTATAGGGAAAGTCTATTGACTTGAGTTTAAAGTACAAAATGTACTTTTTTTATGATCCATACACAGAAGTACTTAGGTCAAATAGAAAAACAGCTGTTGTCCTTTGTTTTCTTTCCCAAGATTTGCAAGATAGATACCTAGATAATCATTTTTGGAGACTTTAGTCCACACTTGATCTTAAGGATCAAAGTTGAAGAGCCAGAAAAATTGAAAAGACAGTTTCTAAGGAGAAAGCTTTAAAGCGATAGGCCTGTCCCTCCACCACCACCTGCCTGCTCAAGGGAAGGAAGGAGAGGGCATTTCATAAACTTCTGGAATCTACTCTGTGATGCTCTGTGAAGCTAGGTTCACTGGGAATTCTCAAGACAGTGTGTAGCTGGTGATGCTGATAGCAGATGGGGAGAAGTAATGACATTCGAAATGGTTTACGCTCTCAGGATTTCTGCAGACAATGTGGACATGCTTCCAGGAGGCCAGGATCAAGACCAGGAACTTGGTCTAAAAGGGTTGCCTGGCTGGGATCCCCTGAAGGGCAGAGCAGCAGCAGCTGATGGTGAGAGCACTCAAGATTTAATCTATGACTGGTCTCCAAAGAATCAACGGATGGCTAGGAAAGTTGGCTTTTACTATCTGTCAAGGTCAGAGGAGAGCAATGCTCATTCCTTGGTTCTCGTCCTGTGAGAGCTGCCCCCACCTAATGCAACCCCGTTGGAGCCAATGCAGCTGGCCGCCGAAGGAGGAGTGGGCCAGGTGACGTGGAAAACGAAGCTACCCACCCATCCCTCCATCAGTGCACCATGAAGGAAAGAAACTAACAGGATGTGCAATTAGATCTTCATCTCCACTTTTAAAGCAATCTCAGCTCAGTGAAAAATGACAAGGGCGAGACTGCAGAAGAATGGAAGGGTTAGCGCTCTAAGAGCCTGAGTGAAAGAGCCATCTGAAAGAAACTGGAAAAAACAGTTTTTGATATGACTAAGAAGGTGAAAGAGAATAGAAACAAAATGGAAAAAATAAGGAAGACACTGAAAAAACTGAGTAGGTAATTGAATAATAATTGAATAATCTGGCAGGTAATCTAAAAAAACTCAGTAAACTAAGAAAACATGTTCCTACTTGATATTTTTTTCTTTCAAGGAACAAGCAAAAACACCAGTGAGGAATTTTACTTTTCCCAGAAAATAAAATCTTTCTGTCTAATGACACAAAACAGCAACTACTTTTTCCTGAGAAGAAAGCCTTATAATCAGTTTTTTATTAAGAAAAAACATAAGTCTGTGTATCAAACTTTGATTAATATAGTCTGTGTATCTTACTTTTAAAACATTTAGCAAAATCTGAGTGTCCTCTCATCAAATAGGATCAACGTTGTGAAACTTAAGGTGATTTAGAGTTAAAAACCTTTTTTGATTGCATATTCTTAAGAGTAGCAAACATGAAATAGTCTTTTGTAAAATTTTAGACTTAGAGAAAAGTTGTAAAAATAATATGAAGAATTTTTATGTACCTTTCATCCAGGCTTTCCAAATGTCAATATATTGCCATATTTTTCTCCCTAAATAATTTTTCTGAATCATTTGAGTGTAAATTTGAGAGGTGATGCCTCTTTACCAGTGTATGCTTGAGTGTTTATTTGAAAAGAGAAAACAGTCACAGAAATTCCCTGGCAGTCCAATGGTTAGGACTCGACACTTTGACTGCAGGGGGCGCTTGGATTCAATCCCTGGTCAGGGGTCTTAAGATCCTGAAAGCCACCACACAGCCAAAACAAAAGAAAATAGTCTTATATAAAACTATATAATTATCAAAACCAGAAAATTTACACCTGTGATATTATAATCTACAGACCTTATTCAAATCTGCCTGTCCTGCTATTGACCTTTGTGGCAGAAGAAAGGAACTTCTTTTCTGGGTCTAAGATCCAATCCAGGATCTTAGTTATGTCTCTTTAGTTTCCTTTAACCTGAAACATTTCCTTGGTTTTTGTTTTCATGGCATGTTTTCAGAGTACAGACCAATTGATTTGTATGTCTCTTTTCTCCATTGTGTACTTTATTTTTCCCTGATGTTTTCTCATTAGTTCCAGGTTGTGCCCTTTTTTTAAAGAGTTGCACTGAAGTGACCTGGGGTCCTTAGGGTATCAAACAGGAGGCATGTGATATCCCCACCCCATTACTGATGCTGTTAAAGAAAAAAATCAAGAAAGTAGAGGGCACATTATTTATTCAACATTCTCATTGTTTTAAAATTATATAAATAAATTGCCCAAATATCACACTCTCCTTGTTGACAGGAGACCCCAAAATTATCCTGACCTCTAGCAGGAATTCAACAATGAAAAAGCCATCCTCAGCTAGAATCTGTGCATATAAGAGGACACCAGGAAAACTGTACCCTCCCTGCTCAGGGCAAGCATTCTGGAAACACCCCAGCCAAGTTACACCCAATAGGGACAGTGAGTTAAGCTGCTAGAGGGAAACAACTATGTTCTATTGATCATTCTGTTCTTCACTCAGCATAGAACATGGCGCAGAATAGTTCCTTAGCAAACTATTGTAAATAAGCCTTAAACTTTCTGGCATCTACTAACAAACACGGGAATGATCCAGAGAGATGATATGGGGTGGGAGGTGGGAGGGGGTTTCAGAATTGGGAAATCACCCGTGGCTGATTCATGTCAGTGTATGGCAAAACCAATACAATATTGTAAATAGAATAAAGTAAGAATTAAAGTAAAAATTAAAAAACAAAAACAAAAGCAAAAACACAAAAAGCTTTTTCCCTTTTTGACTTTGCAAACACCTACCTGACTTCCCAGTTGGCGCCAGTGGTAAAGAACTCACCTGCCAATCCAGGAAATGTGGGTTCAGTTCCTGGTCTGGAAGATCTCCTGGAGGAGGGCATGGCAACTCAAGCTAGTATTCTTGCTGGAGAACCCCATGGACAGAAGCCTGATGGTCTACAGTCTATGGGGTCACAAAAAAGTCAGACACTACTAAAGCAATTACGTACACATACATAGTAAGCAACAATGACTTACTAGAAATAGGTGTTCAAATATATTGTGTTAGAAGAATGAATCTCACTTGTAATTTGCTCCCAAGACCATATTTCCAGAATGAAGCCTGTTTTATATTTAACAGCTATTTTTTTAATATAAAAAATGCCTCAAGGGACAATGGTAATAGTAGTATCACTTTTAGTTACCGGCAAATTTGGAAAGCTTAGGGTGTATTTTAAAGATGTACCTGGCTCCTAGGGTTCTAGTTCAAGGTAGGCTTTATTATAGATGTCTGTCCTATGCCCTATGGATTAGTGGGGTCCGCTCTTGTTCACACAAGAACCTCCACGAGGATCTGTCTGGCTCTTAATAGCCTGCAGTCAGAGTGTTATATCTGCCTTCCCTCACCAGAAATTGGCCCGATGTTAAACCCTTAAGTTCCAGGGAGGAAAAGGCCCAGTGTTCTGCAGCATTAAGGGACAAAGACAGCAGAGTTTATTTCAGGCATCTTGTGCTGTGACTTTTCCTACAAGACCCCAAGACATGAGCTGATAAGCACGAAGGATGCCTAGTCATCCAGGTTTTTATGCAGTGTAACAGAGAACTCCTAAAATCAGAATTATTCTTTAAGACATAAATTATTAGTGCATCTCTCATGGTGGGATTTCAGGCAACAGGGGAGGAGCTACTTTTGTGCCCTCCTAGCATCTCACTAATCATAATGCTGCCCTTGTATGTAAGGCGCCTACCCTGCTGTGACTTGATGTGACACATGGAACTGGCCTGAATGGCTAAGTCCAGATGTGGCAGAAAATATCTCTGCCCCTGCTTTTCCCTCCCTGCTGCCTCTTTCTGTCTGGAGATGGCTTCAGTAAGTCGTGGGCCAGGAGGAAAGGGAGCCTTTGCTTCACAAGCTCCTGGCCATTCTGCTCTGTGGAAATGTCAGAAGAAAGGACTGTCCAGCGCCGAAGAAAGGGGTGATTCTCCTGTCTTTCCTAGTTCATTAAACTCTCCAGTCTCAAGCCTGGAAAAAAAAATACCTAGTCCAGCAACCATCTGATGAAAGAATCATATATTTATTCATTGCTTTATCCACTGGTGAACTGTTTGATAGATTCATGCATGAATTCAGCATCTAGTGAGTAGCTGCTCTGGACCAGATAACGTGCCGGTCACTGGAGAAGCCAAGTAAAAGGCTTATGACCCACGTGTGGTCAGTAATTCAAGCACAACTGTTATTAATATAAGGTGATTTAAACAGGGGAGCAGTTGGACAGGTCCTAAGCCTCCAAGTGGAACATTTCTCCTGGTAGACTTTGCCTGGAACCTCAAAGGCCTGTATCTCCCAGCCTTCGGAGGCTGTCCATTGAGTCACAGGAAGTTCCCATCTTCAGACAGTCCCTATACCTACAGACAGAAACTGACCTCCCTGAGCCTCTGTCCCACAGCCCCTTGCTCTGGGCACCAGCAGGTGAGGCATCTCCCTGTTATTTAGTTGTTGGATCCTCACAGGTTACACATGTTGTTGGACTGGAGGAAGGCATATCCGTTTGGCTTCCCCTCATTGATTTATGCAAGAACATCTACAGACTAATTCCTGGTCTTAAGGCTCCAGAGAATTTCACCTACAGAAATTGACAGTTAACAGCTCCTGAAGTGAGCCATCAGCCTAGAGTTTCTTCTTTGTTACATCCTGGCTCCTAATTTCCTTCACGGTCTCTTGGAATCCTCAGAAGGGAATTAACTTCCTTCATCTTCTGTTGCGTAAGATTGACCCTAGAACTTCATGAAACAAGAGATCCTGCCCACCGGCCCAAAGGGAGAAGCCTCTTCTGGGTTGAGCGGGCAGCTCCATATCCATTTCCCAGCCTCCCGGTCTCTTGTCAAGAGACGACAAGACCAAGAGAAAGACTCAGAAGTACCCAGAAGCTTCCAAGAGTGAGTGGCTGACTTCCCCAGAGAGTGCTCCCAAGGAGGAGTTCAGAGAATGATGGCACATCAGTGACAAAAGGGACTTCAGAGAACTTCAAACCCTCCACGTTACAAACAAGGAAACCGAGAAACCCAGGTGATGCCAGTGGTAAAGAACCGACCTGCCAATGCAGGAGACACAGGAGACATAGGTTCGATCCCAGGGTCGGAAAGATCGCCTGGAGGAGGAAATGGCAACCCACTCCACTATTCTTGCCTGGAGAATCCCCATGGACAGAGGAGCCTGGCAGGCTATAGTCCATAAGGTTGCAAAGAGTCAGACACAACTGACGCAACTTAGCACCCATGCATGAGAGAAACCCAAAAGAGAAGTGATTTTCTTCAGGTGGACCCAGCTGGTGGGTAGACAGGATGCTCATCCCAGAGGTGGGATGAGCATTTCCTGAGCAATGGGGCACACTCTCATCAGGCACAGCTCTACTCTGCCCTGGGGCCTCTGGTTGTCTTTGTAGAGACAACCGCCTTCCAGCTCACATGTGGACCCTGGATGTTTGGAGCTGACTTTATTTGTTGGTCATATTCCTTTACTTCTATGTTTAGAGTCAAACCTTGCAGTGTCCAATGCAAGATCCACTTGCCATGTGTGACTATTAGGAACTTGAAATGTGTCTGGTCCAGGCTGAGATAGGCCAGATTTCTGAGGGTTAGTATGAAAAGAGAATGTAAAATAAACTTGATAATGTTTTTATGATGATTATAAGTAGAAATGATAATATTTGGCACACACAGAATTAAAAGGCATATATTTTTAAAATTAGTTTTTACTTTTTAATGTGACTACAAGAAAATTTAAAATAACATGTGGCTTGCATGCTATTCATGATGGCCTAAAAAGTAAAAATCACTTATTTTTTTAGAAAAACTTTTCAAAAAGTTAAGAAAAACTCTTAAATGTAAAATGAACATGTGTCAAGGATTTTTAAAAACTCATTAATTAATTAGGGAACCAATAAGATGTTATGACCAGTACAAAGAACACATGAAAAGCCAAGATGTTAGGAATTTAAAAGATTGAGTAATGAAATGTTAGGACACAATTGCTGGGTTAGATATAAAACCAGTGAAATCTTAAGGGTTATTTGTTCCACTCAACAGAAAATATCTGCATCTACACTGGAAAAAAGTTTATAAATTAACAAGTAACTTCATTACATCTAGAACTTTTAATCAATAGGAAACAATGAGATGTACTAAGTACATTCCACTGGACTAGACCTCCCAACAGAAATAAAATGCAAACCACAGACATAATTTAAAATTTCTGATTAGCCATGTTTAAAAAGGAGCTGGTTAACTTTAGTAATGAATCTTATTTAACCCAATATATCTGAAATATTATCACTTTAACATGGAATCAACATGAAAATTTTTAATAAGCTATGTTGCAATTTTTTTCCATGCTAAGTCTGTGAAGTCCAGTGTAGAGTTTCCATTTAACAGCTCATCTCAGTCCAGAGGCCACCATTCAAAAGCTCACAGGCAGAGTGGCTAGTGGCTATTGCATTGGGCAGGGCAATTCTAGACACTCTCGGGTGCTCTTTTACCTGCTATGATGTGAAAAGAATGTGCCATTTTCATCTTCTCTGCCTCATTTCCAAATGGTGCTTTTTACACAGCATATCCAGAGCTCCATATGAAATAGGTGGGGATGTTTGGGAATGTTTGTAGGAAATCTGAGGATGTCTGGGATGGAAAAGTTTGTGCAGTGAATCTGAGTGTGGACTCTAGATGATTGAATACGATGATACATGTCATATATAGCTCAGTGTCTAGCACATAGGAGATGCCCCACAAGAATCAGTAGCCCCTCTAGTGAGGGAAGGAGTCATTCAGATGAGTCACCTGTACACAAAGCATGGTAGAGACTCACCCCAGCCAGGGCTAAAGTACTGCTGGCTGAGAAACGCTTTTCAGAAACTTCCCCCGTTCTTAGTGCTCACTCAACCAGAATTCTCTGCAGCCTCCATGGGGCTCAAACACATTCAGTTCAGTTCAGTTGCTCAGTCATGTCCAACTCTCTGTGACCCAATGGACTGCAGCATGCCAGGCCTCCCTGTCCATCACCAACTCCCGGAGTTTACTCAGACTCATGTCCATTGAGTCAGTGATGCCATCCAACCACATTAGCTTCCTCCTTCTTATCCCCAGAAAGGCTGAAAAGGGGAAATGCAGCTTCAAAACTCTTACAGGCAAGTCAAGTCCCCTCAGAGCCAAGCAGCAGACAGAAGAAACAGCTGTGCTGTGCACTCCACAGGTGGCCTGGAGGTGAAAACCAGTCCGGACCCAGCCTGCAGAGCCGACTCATTCCTCAGGCTAAGAACCGTTCACTTGATAAAGGAGGAAGTGAGGGCAGGGGAGCCTGATAAGAGAGGGCCACAACCTTCAGTAAAAATGCAGATGCATGAAAAGCTTTTATAATAGTTAAAGACGTGTGATATTCAGCCTTGAATGCTGGATTCAAGCATCGGATTCAAGCACCAGTCCAGCTGTGGACAGCCACTGCCTGTTCTAACAGGCTGGCAGCCAGGCCTTTCTAGTTAAGATGTTATTATTCAAATAGTACCTGTAGATGGAGGCGCCCTTTACTGAACCGCTCAAAATGCTTCATGATGCCAAAAGGAACTTACGGTCCTTCACTCATACTGCTTCTTGCCCTCTCTCTTCCTTGCCATCTCCTTCTCCTCTCTTCTCCACTAGATTCAGCATCAACAAACAAGCCTGCTGTAGCTTGCCTGGCCCTTGGAAGAGAGACTTCCCAATACTATGCACTCTGTTGATTGGACCAGAGATGGTCAGCTGAGCCCCAACAGTTGACCAGTGGTTGGCTAGTGAGTTGGGTGTCCTGGATTGGACAACTGAGCTAGATCAATCATCCCAGAATTCAAATGAATTCTGTACCTTGTGGTCAGGTAGTGACAAAGCAAATAAAAAAGAGCAAATCAGAAACGGTACTAGAAGTTTCTCTGGATTCTGGACTTGGAGCCTAAGGCAGCAGTTTTGGGGCTCATTTACAGGCTGATGAGCCCACAGAGAAGCTGATCTACAGAGAAAAAGGAAGAGATGCACAGAGGGAGTCAGAAATGAGAGAGAGAGGGGGATGGAAGAAGGGAGGGAAGAGAGGAGTAGGAGAGACAGAACGAAAAGGAGGCGGGTTCTTTCCGGTGTTTCAGAGGGTGGTTTTCAGGTGGTTCCTGCCAATGCAGGAGACACAGGTTTGATCCCTGATCTGGGAAGATCCCACATGCTGTGGCGCAACTAAGCCCATGCATCTACTGAGCCTGTGCTCTAGAGCCCAAGAGCTGCAACTACAGAGCCCATGCACCTAAGAGCCTCTGCTGTGCAGCAGGAGAGGGCACTGCAGAGAGAAGCCTGAGCACAGCAACCAGGGCAGCCCCCACTCGCCACAACTGGAGAGAAAGGCCTGCGCAGCAACGACGATCCAGCACAGCCAAAAATAATTTCAAAACCAATTTTATTTTATTTTTTCAAAAAGAGAGAGACCATGTGTCTCCTCTGTTCTTTCCAGTGTTCTGTTTCAGATTGATGACCCTGGTCTACATAACTCATTTCCTGGCTTAGGTTCCAGGAGATCCTCATTTGAAGAGATTTCTGTTCCTGAGGACTTCCCTGGTGGCTCAGATGGTTAAATGTCTGCCTACAATGTGGGAGACCCGGGTTCATCTCCTGGAGAAGGACACAGCAGCCCACTCCAGTACTCTTGCCTGGAAAATCCCATGGATGGAGGAGCCTGGTAGGCTACAGTCCATGGGGTCGCAAAGAGTCGGACACGACTAAGCAACTTCACTTTCACTTTAGTCCTTGGAAGAAAAGTTATGACCAACCTAGACAGTATATTCAAAAGCAGAGACATTACATTGCCAACTAAGGTCAGTCTAGTCAAGGCTATGGTTTTTCCTGTGGTCATGGATGGATGTGAGAGTTGGACTGTGAAGAAGGCTTAGCGTCAGAGAATTGATGCTTTTGAACTATGGTGTTGGAGAAGACTCTTGATAGTCCCTTGGACTGCAAGGAGATCCAACCAGTTCATTCTGAAGGAGATCAGCCCTGGGATTTCTTTGGAAGGAATGATGCTAAAGCTGAAACTCCAGTACTTTGGCCACCTCATGCATCACTTTAGTCCTTGGAAGAAAAGTTATGACCAACCTAGACAGTATATTCAAAAGCAGAGACATTACATTGCCAACTAAGGTCAGTCTAGTCAAGGCTATGGTTTTTCCTGTGGTCATGGATGGATGTGAGAGTTGGACTGTGAAGAAGGCTTAGCGTCAGAGAATTGATGCTTTTGAACTATGGTGTTGGAGAAGACTCTTGATAGTCCCTTGGACTGCAAGGAGATCCAACCAGTTCATTCTGAAGGAGATCAGCCCTGGGATTTCTTTGGAAGGAATGATGCTAAAGCTGAAACTCCAGTACTTTGGCCACCTCATGCGAAGAGTTGACTCATTGGAAAAGACTCTGATGCTGGGAGGGATTGGGGGCAGGAGGAGAAGGAGACAACAGAGGATGAGATGGCTGGATGGCATCACTGACTCGATGGACGTGAGTCTGAGTGAAGTCCGGGAGTTGGTGATGGACAGGAAAGCCTGGCGTGCTGCAATTCATGGGGTTGCAGAGAGTCGGACACGACTGAGCAACTGAGCTGAGAATGACACAGACTTAGTTAGAGCTGACTGCTGGAGAGGGCTTCCAGGGGCCCTCTCACGTGGGCAACGGAGCAGTTTAGTGACCTGCCTGACGTCACACAGTTGGTGACATGACTGAGACTGGAAGTTGTGTCCCTGACCTCAAATGGGGGCATCTCTGAATCTTTGCACTTATCTCCACCTTAATGAAATTTAGGCTGTGATGATCTCCCTGAAATGCTAAGACAACCCTTGAAGAAGTCTTTTTCAGTCCCACCTCTGAGCATTCTCACCTTGCTCCAAGGACTGCCTGCTTAGCAAATCTAGGGCAAGGCTTTAAAAGGACATCATCAGCCCTCTAGGAACTGGGGCAGCTCTGCCCTGTCAAAGCAGCACTTGGCTCCCCAGTTGCTCTCCCCAGCTATAACCCTGCACAAAATCATAGTAATCCGGCCTCTGAGCTCCACGCTCTCTCTGTTCCCCAGAATCCCTCCTCAGCTCATCCATTTCATTACCAAAGCAGTCCCCATGATTCGCTTGTCTTTGTACCACTGAGAATGCTGAATGAAGCATCCAAGCTCTAGAAGCAAGCTTCATCCTTCCTTGCTTCTATTAGCCACTCCTCCCCACCTCCCAGCAGTAACACGTGGGATGTCTAGTTCTCAAAATGTTACCCTTTAGTCAATATGCGCTTGATAAAAGAACAATTCTCTACAGCCTTTGAAGTGGAATCTCCAAATTTTAGATGCATCACATTACTGGCTTTTCCCCTGCATATAAGACATTTACAATACTAGGAATATATATACTAAGCCAGTAGTCTGAGTACATCCCAATAACTAATGCAATTAAAAGCATTTTAGCGTTTTGAAAACACTATTGAGTTTGTCAAAGAAAATGACTTATTCTCTTATTCTACACTGTCCTCCATGACAGGCCAATATGTGTCATTTCTGACAAATGAAAAATATTCTTTGAAGCTCTCTACAAGGGGGAAAAAAATCCCCAAATTATGAGAAACACTTCTTTATGCTCCATAAAAACAACCACCTCTTATTTTTTTCATTGATGTGAATTCATGTTACACAATGTTAATCATTTCAGAGTGAACAATTCAGTGTCACTTAGCACATTCACAAAGTTGTGTAACTATCACCCCTGTTTAGTTCCAAGCCATTTTCATCCCTCCAAAAGGAAATAGAATGTCCATTGAACACCTGCTCCCTTCCGCCCCTGGCAACCACCAATCTGCTTTCTGTCTCCATGGGCTTACCAATTCTGGACACTTCATATATTGAATCACAATACCTTCTATTGTAGATCCCCTGTCATCTCACAGAAGAGACCTGAGAGGTTAAGGGACTGTCCCGGGGCCAGGGAGCACCAACCAAAAAGTCCCTGGGCCTACCCGCCTTGCTATAGTGCTTCTGAAGTTCACTTTCTTCTTGACTCCTGCCTTTGTCGATTCAGGGTCTGGACTGAGACCAGGTGCAGGTATGTCAGGTGATGCCCCCCTTCCAGAAGCAGGCTCCATGTTTTCACGTGGCAGAAGGGGCCACAGAGCTGTGTGGGGTCTTTTCTGGGTCAGTATCATTCAGGAGGGCTCCAGCCTCATACCCTAAGCACCTCCCAAAGCCCCACCTCCTGATACCACCACCATAGGGATTAGGAGTGAACAAATGAGTGTAGGGATGCACAAATATTCAAACCGTAGCAATGCCTCTTCCTGGTCACCTGACCTCAGGTCATGCTCTAGCTAGATTGCAGATCTCACAGGTCCATTCCTGCCTCCTGCTTCAGCACCTAAACAACAGTTCACAGCTTTCAGCCTGACCCTACCTTCTGTTCCTTCCTACCTTGAGGTGTGCCCTCCAGCATGACTTAACTGCTTCTGGTGACAGATTATTCCAGCTCCCATCATTGCTTGGAGCCTTGGCACATGCTGTTTTTTTGATGGGAATGCCCTCCTTGTTTTCTCTTTGGAAAACACCTATTTCTCATTGGCTTCCCTGGTGGCTCAGATGGTAAAGAATCTGCCTACCATCCAGGAGATGTGGGTTTGATCCTTGGGTCAGGAAGATCCCCTGGAGAAGGGAATGGCAACCCACTTCAGTATTATTGCCTGAAAAAATCCCATGGAGAGAGGAGCCTGGCCGCCTACAGTCCATGGGGTCACAGTTAGACACGACTGAATGACTAACAACACAACAAAATGCCTATCTCAGTACCCAAATCTCAGGCCCTCTGTGAAGGCTCCCTGAAGCCTCCATGTAAAATTAGGAGCTGGTTCCTAAGGGTCCCCGGGTGCCTGCTGGCCCTCGCTGTCGCCTTTGCCATCCCATCCGAGCATCGCCAAGACTCAGCCCAGGTGTGTGCACGTGTGCTCAGCCATGTCCAACTCTGCAACCCCATGGACTGTAGCCGCCAGACTCCTCTGTTCGTGGAGTTTTCCAGGCAAGAATACTGGAGTGGGTTGTGGTTTAGATCTTCCTGACCTGGTTCTTAGCCTGCAGTACCAGCCCCAAGGCAGCTGCACCCTCACCCCAGCCCCTCGTGTTCCAGATACGCAGCAGGTCATGGGGCCCCAGGCCAGATGAGACAGTTCTGAAAGGCACGCTGTACAGGGGTTTGAGCACCTTACCCACCTCAGAGAGTGTGCTGGGTCCTAAAGTTTCACCAACAGACCTCAGAGACTTTATCTGCCCTGTGTAGCTTCCAGGAAAAATAGATATCGCCATGTATCACATGTACTTCCTGCCTGATCTCTGCCTGTCTACCTTGAATTGCAGAGTTGAAGAACTTGGAACTACTTAGTTCAGTGCATGTCCATTCAGGGTGAGAGACAAAAGTGCCAGAGAGCTAAGTGATTTGCTGAAAGCCACTCCAGTGGTAGGTAGGGGCTGGGCTGGTACACAGATTCTTTCAGAGCTAGTTCTGTGCTTGCTCTGGTGGCTACCATAGAGACTGAGAAAATCCAGGGTTTTCTTTTTTTTTTTTTTGTCTTAGCTTCTGAGATAACAAGAGCTTTGTAGCAAATACGCTTTCTTGATGTTGACTATCCCGCTAACTGATGCTCTGTGCTATTCAGCAGTTTAGCTGGGCTGCTGCCTGCACACACTAGAGGATCAGAAGGGATCTGGGTTGTGCAGAAGCTGATGAGACTAGCAACGGTGACCCAGGGCTCTACTGTTCAAAAACCCTGGCTTTCAGGGTTGGGGTGCTAACCTGAGAGTACTCTGGAGCCAGCTGGGTGCCAATAGCCATGGAGCTCTGGGAGTGAGCTGGGATGGCCCTGGGGTGGGCCAAGGAAGCAAACAGAATACAGAGATGATGTTGACTATCCCGCTAACTGATGCTCTGTGCTATTCAGCAGTTTAGCTGGGCTGCTGCCTGCACACACTAGAGGATCAGAAGGGATCTGGGCTGTGCAGAAGCTGATGAGACTAGCAACGGTGACCCAGGGCTCTACTGTTCAAAAACCCTGGCTTTCAGGGTTGGGGTGCTAACCTGAGAGTACTCTGGAGCCAGCTGGGTGCCAATAGCCATGGAGCTCTGGGAGTGAGCTGGGATGGCCCTGGGGTGGGCCAAGGAAGCAAACAGAATACAGAGTCTGCTGTCTGAAGAAGGACAGGAGTCAGGGCAGAGATCTGGTGTAAAGGGCTCTGTTACAGGTTGAATTGTGTCCCTCAAGAAGGTGTTGAAGTTATAAGCCCCCACACCTGTGAATGGAGTCTTATTTGGTAATAGAGTCTTTTTGTTGGCTGCTTCTTTTTTTCCAGTTTTATTGAGATATAACTGACATATAACATTGTGTAATGAAGAAGGCAATGGTACCCTACTCCAGTGCTCTTGCCTGGAAAATCCCATGGACGGAGGAGCCTGTGGGCCGCAGTCCATGGGGTCGCTAAGAGTCGGATACAACTGAGCAACTTCACTTTCACTTTCCACTTTCATGCATTGGAGAAGGAAATGGCAACCCACTCCAGTATTCTTGCCTGGAGAATCCCAGGGATGGGGGAGCCTGGTGGGTTGCCATCTCTGGGGTCGCACAGAGTCGGACACGACTGAAGTGACTTAGCAGCAGCAGCAGCAGCAACATTGTGTAAATTTAAGGTGTACAGCAAACATAGACATTATATTAAAGAGCAGAGACATCACTTTGCTGACAAAGGTCCGTATAGTCAAAGCTACGGTTTTTCCAGTGGTCATGTACAGGTGTGAGAGTTGGACCATAAAGAAGACTGAGTGCTAAAGAATTGATGCTTTTGAACTGTGGTGTTGGAGAAGACTCTTGAGAGTCCCTTGGACTGCAAGGAGATCCAACCAGTTCATCCTAGAGGAAATCAGCCCTGAATATTCATTGGAAGGACTGATGCTGAAGTAGTGGAAGTTCCAATACTTTGGCCACGTGATGTGAACAGTTGATTCATTGGAAAAGACCCTGATGCTGGGAAAGACTGAAGGCAGGAGAAGGGGATGACAGAGGGTGAGATGGCTGGATGGCATCACTGATTCAGTGAACATAAGTTTGAGTGAGCTCCGGGAGTTGGTGATGGACAGGGAACCCTGGCGTGCTGCAGTCCATGGGGTTGCAGAGAGTTGGACACAACTGAGTGACTGAACAACAGACAACAACAAGGAGCACAACGTGTTGATTTGATACGCTTCTTTATTTCACACTGAGGTAAGAGGATATTTCCGACCCTTATTTGGGCAATTATTTCTAAATAGAATCATCAAATGGATAATCAAGTTGTGGTCACTAGAGGACACCCAATATGACTGGTGTCCTTGTGAAAAGGGGAAATCTGGATGTGGAGACAGACCCACTCCCACGGAGGACACCAGCTGAAAATAAAGGTAGACATTGGGATGGCCCAGGAAATGCCCAAGAGATGCCAAAGAGTGCCAGCAAACCACCCCCAGCAAGGAGAGCATCGTGGAACAGAGCCTCCCTCAGAATCCGCAGACAGAGCCACCTTCCTGACACCTCGATCACAGACTACTAGCCTCGAGAACTGAGGCAATAGACCTCTGTGGTTTAATTCACCCAGATTGTGGTACAGCTGACCCTCGAACAACACAGGTTTGAATTAGGTGGGACTCCTTATACATGGATTTGTTTGAAGAGCAAATATACTATGAAACAATCCCAGTTGGTTGATCCTTGGATACAAAATGGCATGTACAGGAGGTTGACTATAGGATTTTGGATTCTGGAACCAATCTCCTCTGGGAGCTGAGGCTCGACTATATTTGTTACATCAACACTAGCAACCTAGAACAGGCTCCAACTGCAAGTGGACAAGAGGAAGCAGATTAGAGTGGGGGCTGGACGCTGCTTGAAATACCCGAGTCCTAGAGAAGCCCTTGGCGGTTCACACATAAAGAACATTGTGAGGGAAGGAGGTGGAGGGATAAATTGGGAGATAGGGATTGACCCGTACACACAACTATATATAAAACAAATAACTAATAAGGACCTACTGTGTAGCACAGGAAACACTACTAAATATTCTATATTGACCAATATGGGAAAATAACCTAAAAAAGAGTGGCTATAGGTATATGCATAACTGATTCACTTCACTATACTGCAGAAACTAACACAATATTGTAAATCAAATATTCTCCAATTAAAAAAAAATCAGTGGGCAATCTCATGATTCTAGATAAGTTCTCCTGCTGCTTCCAGACCTGGTCAGGAAGAGTCCCAGACCCTTTGAAAACCTGGATCTCTTCACCATCTCTGTCCACAGGGGCCTTGAGTATCTCTGAAAATCAGAGATGTCTCCGCTTTGTCAGATTCAGAATCAATTCAAATTGCTGTCAGCTTGTCTTCCAGCTGTCGACTCCAGCCAGAGCATCTTATATTTCCCATCAATAATTCAATCATATCATCGATGGAGGCTCCAGGGTGTCCCCGAGGAGCCAGCGAGCACCATTCATTAAGATCCAGCCCAGATGCCTTCTCCCTGACTCCTTCTCCCTTCCTCTCTCAGCCGTTCCTTTTCATCTTCTTTTTTTGCTCCTTTCTCTGAGACTGCTCCCCATCATATGGTGTGGATACCTTTCAGATTTTGAACAGTTTCCCACATCTATATGTGGTCATGCAACACAAACAGGGATGCAAAAATCTAAGAGGAAAGATGTTAAGAATTCTTCCAATTCTTCATCCAGCTTAAAAAAGGTTTTTGATTGAGTGTAAGAACATTTATCAGAGAAGGCAATGGCACCCAACTCCAGTACTCTTTCCTGGGAAATCCCATGGACGGGGAGCCTGGTAGGCTACAGTCCATGGGGTCCCTAAGAGTCAGACACTATTGAGCGACTTCACTTTCACTTTTCACTTTCATGCATTGGAGAAGGAAATGGCAACCCACTCCAGTGTTCTTGCCTGGAGAATCCCAGGGACAGAAGAGCCTGGTGGGCTTCCATCTATGGGGTCTCACAGAGTTGGACACGACTGACATGACTTAGCAGCAGCAGCAGCAACAGGAACATTTATAAGTATTTGCTCATTTGTTGCTCTTCCCCTCACCCAAGATCCTGGTGAATTGTTCAAACAGGGCATCTTGGCAGGGAAGCTGGGAAAAAGGACCACGGGGCTCCTTCTGATGGCTCCTTCGCACCAACTGATTGCCTGGGAGCCACTGGTTTGGGGAGTGGTGAGGGAGAAGAGCGAGTCAGGTGAGTGGACTGCGTAGCAGCCAGGAGAGAGAAGCAGAGTCGGGAGAAAGGGACCGGCTGAGGACTAGCTGTTTCCCGCCTGGCTCCTTGAGCAGGACAGAGCCTTTGTTAAGGGGTGAGGACAAGCAGTGAAGTGACTGGCTTCATCAGAGATGGTGAGGTTCTGGGATCATCTCACACCAGAGATTAGTGGCTGAGACAAGCCCTGGGACAGCGTCGGGGACAAGGCCAGTCAGCAGTGGCAATGGCGAGACAGCGTTCAGTGGCAATGAGCAAAAATTGAGTGGGATTTGGAACCCAAGAGGAGTAACACCGCACAGTCCCTGGCGACTGCCGCCAGCAGACAGTCTGGCTTGAGGGCACACGTGGACTCCCGTGGAGAAGGCAAGCAGCCCACTCCAGTATCCTTGCCTGGAGAATCCCCGTGGACAGAGAACCTGGGAGGCTGCAGTCCATGGGGCTGCAAAGAGTCGGACACAACTAAGTGACTCACACACACACACGCACACACACACACACACACACACACACACACAACCTGGGCTCCTAGAAGTAACCAGGAGAGTGAAGCAGAGTGAGGGTCAGGGCAAGGCCTGTGGGCTTTCGATCAGGCGGCTGGTGGCTCAGGGCCTCTGCATTTTGGAGATGGATGTTAATCTGACCTCTTTAGAATTCACAGTCTGTGAAAGCCTGCAACATGCAACTTAGAGTCTAAATATAGGATGATTAAAAAACAATGGTTGGTCACTTTCAAATATTTATTATTCAGTGTCTGAGTGACCTGAGACTAGGAAACAAAATGACCCAAACTCTAATGGCTTAAAGCAACCATGTTTATTTTGCTCATGATCTTGCAGGTCAGGAATTTGAGGGAGGGTTCACTATCTCTGTTCTACACAATGTTGTCTGGGACAGCCGGAGGACCCAGGCCTCAGAGAGCTTTTCACTCTTGTGTCCAGCCCATTCAGTACCCCTCAGTCTCTCTCTCCCCGTGTAATGTCTCATCCTCCAGGTCCTGTGCACACAGCTTGACCTTACAGCATGGGTGTCTCAGGGTAGCAGCACTTCTTACAGGGAGACTGGTTTCCAAGAGGCAGAATGTAGAGCATGCCAAGCCAATTAAGGGCCACAAGAAGAACTGGCACTAGGTCATTTCTACTGTGTGGCCTTGATCAAAACAGGCACAGAGTCTTTCCAGAGAAAAGGAAAGGAGAAATAGGCTCCACCACATGATCAAGTACAGCAAGTTCTCATCAAAGAAGAGCATGTGGAATAATCTGGCCATCTTTGGAAAATTCAGCATCCCACAATAACTATGTTATGTGTGAACATATAATTAAAATTAATTTGAGAAAAATCAGTTATCTCTATAATCAATATGCACACTTTGTGTCACATGGTATGCATCAATTCAACAGTCTTATTCACCCCAGACACCTTGGAGCACGTCACCATCAGTGGTGGAAGGGACAGATGGGATGCATTCTTTCATTTTCTAGAGGCTGTGAGGAAGAGGGTCACAACTAGACGTTCCTGATTGTCACCACTAGGGGCAAGGGAGCTGCCTGCGTTCTCTTTCAGTTCAGTTCAGTTCACTCGTTCAGTGGTGTCTGACTCTTTGCGACCCCATGAATCACAGCACGCCAGGCCTCCCTGCCCATCACCAACTCCCAGAGTTCACTCAAACTCATGGCCATCGAGTCGGTGCTGCCATCCAGCCATCTCATCCTCTGTCGTCCCCTTCTCCTCCTGCCCTCAATCCCTCCCAGCATGAGAGTCTTTTTCAATGAGTCAACTTTTTGCATGAAGTGGCCAAAGTATTGGAGTTTCAGCTTCAGCATCAGTCCTTCCAATGAACACCTAGGGCTGATCACCTTTAGGATAGACTGGTTGGATCTCCTTGCAGTTCAAGGGACTCCCAAGAGTCTTTTCCAATATCACAGTTCAAAAGCATCAATTCTTCAGCACTCAGCTTTATCATCCAACTCTCACATCCATACATGATGACTGGAAAAACCATAGCCTTGACTAGATGGACCTTTGTTGGCAAAGTAATATCTCTGCTTTTCAATATACTATCAAGTTGGTCATAACTTTCCTTCCAAGGAGTAAGCATCTTTTAATTTCATGGTTGCAATCACCATCTGCAATGATTCTGGAGCCCCCCAAATAAAGTCTGACACTGTTTGCCCATCTATTTCCCATGAAGTGATGGGACCAGATGCCATAATCTTTGTTTTCTGAATGTTGAGCTTTAAGCCAACTTTTTCACTCTCCTCTTTCACTTTCATCAAAAGGCTTTTTAGTTCCTCTTCACTTTCTCTTTACCAGGCCACTAATATCATTTGTGAGGGCTCCATCCTTACTACATAATGACCTCCCAAGGCTCTACCTCCTAATACCATCACCTTGGGGGTTAGGACTTCAGCATATGAATTTTGAGTGGACACAAACATTCAGACCATAACACATGTTCATTCTTAAAGAGTCAAGACCCATAAGTCAAAATTTGAGGGAGTGCAAAAATTTTGTCTGTGTGAAATGAGTAAACATAATGACTTCAGAAAACTCATGAAGTCTATCAAAGACTCCCACCCCTTCCAAGTGCAACCCCCAAAGCAAAATAATAACCCCCCAAATATAACTGTTCTCTAATGGGTAACGCTAATAGTCACTCATAACAAGGCTCTTTCCTAGTGTTTAGGGCCTTAGCACTGGCTGTCACCTGACTTTGATTTTCCCTAGGAAGGACGTCAGTGGGATGAAGGCAGAGTCCCATCACATGAAGCTCTTAGGGTCCTAGAGAGGTTGTTTTCTACTCATGTTCCCCTTGGAGAGACTTTAAACTACTCATTATTTTCCAGGCCTCCATGACCTAGTGGAGAGATAGCTGTGTACAGTTTTAAAATGTCTTCAGTGTTCTCAGGAAAGGCTACTTAATAATTAGCCAACTACTTATTTTCCCTTTAATCTCTGTAATTACCTTTTTATACCAGAGGCAGAAGGAAGGCTGGTAGCCAAACAAGCCCAACAGGTGGAAGAAATATTAGGATGAGAAGAAAAACGTAGCCTGTCAAAATGAGTCAGAGAGACAGGGTCAGCACAGGGAGCTGAAAGCTGCCCCAGTCTGCAGAGGGAGGGGCCAGATGGAAGCATCAGGGAGCAAAGATGTTAAGAAGGAATCTGACCCTTTTAGCAAAAAGCTCTCCATAAAATGTATACTTTCCTATCTTAGTATGTGAACAATACTGAAAATAATGGAATCACTAATGGTTGACTCATCCTTGAAAACCTACACTAGCCTGCAATTATACTCTCATTTGTGAACTCATTGGAATAACGGCTTCCACCTCCACTGGTCTGAATACTGCATGAGACAAAATCTGGGTTAGGTTTGCTCACCATGGTAACCCCAGAGGCTAGCAAGATGCTCGGCACATGAAGCTCTTAGAATAGCTCCTGGTAAGTACCAGTGAGTATAAAAATGTTGGCTATCATAATCATTATTGCTCATATAAGCTAGAAAATGGTTTTGGATAAATCTCTGATCTGAGTTTGCAATGCTTTGCTCTTTTTAAAAGAATTTAGCCTAAACTAACCAACAGTTTCTGAAAGTCATGCTGGTTTTTTTTTTAACTTTTTCTTTTGTACTGGGGTATAGCTGATGAACAATGCTGTGATAGTTTCAGGTGAACAGCAAAGGGCCTCAGCCACACATACACATGCATCCCTTCTCCCCCAAACTCCCCTTCCATCCAAGCTGCCACTAACAGAGCAGAGTTCAATGTGCTATACGCTACATATTTATCCATTTTAAATATAGCAGTGTCCACCCCAAACTCCCTAATTATCCCTTCCCCTATCCTTCCCCCTCTCCCTGGCAATCATAAACTCGTTCTATAAGTCTGTGTGTCTCTTTCTGTTTTGTAAGTTAATTTGTGTCCTTTCTTTTTAGATTCCACATATAAAGGATGTCATACATTATTTCTCCTTCTGTGTGAAAGTCTTGAGGCTTTAAATGCAGTGAAATTATGATGCATAATTGCTGGCAGTTTCAAGCTTATCTTCACTCTTCCTACATCTGTGACCAGCTATTTTTTTCTGACATTGACTCTGCCTGCTGACCAATAGCATCTGCAGGCTCAACCCAGACACAGAGGTAACAGCCTCCCGTGGACTTCTCAACCAGCCATGTGTGGGTCCTCCAAGCGCATACTTGGCTCACCAGGTTCCCTGAAAGCATTGACTTGTCTGTCCATGCCAGATCAGCTTTGGCGATCTTCCAGCCCTTCCTTTTAAACCCTCCTTCTCAGTTTCTTCCACGATTGTGTAAGGTCTTATTCATATAACAAACCTCTTATTTTGTACCCACAGGGGTTCTGCTTCCCTGATCAAATTCTATTGTGGTTATGGTAGGTAGCTCGTCTCCAGACCTGACCCCCAGTTAGCCACTGGGAACTCTGTGGAGTCTGGCTGGCCCTGTGGCTCTCTTAAATCAACAGAGACCACAGTGGAAGTGACAAATAATCTCTTCTGGCCCTAGGATTCCAGAGGGCCTGGAGACGTTCACTTTGGCACTTGTAGGACTCCCCCCAGTCACCATGGAAGAAGTCCTGCAGGACAGACCACATGGGCAGCCTGGAGAGGGAGAAACCCTGAGGCTGTATGAGAGGGAGGGGGCCCCCATCTCAGCGTCCCTCTAGTCCAGCCTCCCGGTCACCCTCACCGAAACCCGGGATGAGAGAGGGAGATGTGAGTGGCACCATCTTGGATATTCCTGCCCCAGCCAACATCTGACTCTAGAGGCAAGAGATCCTGAGTAAGACCAGAAAGAAACTGACCAGCTGAGCCCCGCAATCCACAGAAACAGGAAGAACAGGAAAATCATTGTCATAAAACTTTTTATTTTGACCTACAGATTAGATATGAAAACAGGATCCAAAAATCCCATATGCCATTCACCCAAACTGCTCAAATGTTGACATTCCATCTCCCTACCCTCCAGCACTCTCAACTGTTTGAAAGTGAAGCACAGTAACTCCGTGTGCTTGTGATCCATCGCTCAGTCATGTCTGACTCTTTGCGACGGCAAGGACTGTAGCCCACCAGGCCCCTTCACCCCCAGGGATCCCCTAGGCAAGAATATTGGAATGGGCTGCCATTTCCTTCTCCATGGTAACTCCTTATCCCTGTGTAATTCAGTGTATATCTCTCCGAAAACAAGAAACTTCCTTCTTCATAAACAAGTTTAATTATTAAAACTGGAACTTTGTATTTTATAATGCGATCATGTAATCTACAGACCTTGCTCAAATTTTGCCAGTCGTACAAAAAATGTCATTTACAGTAAAAGAAAATCCTGGGTCACATGTTGTATTCACTTGTCATGTCTCTATCATCTCCTTTAAGTTGTTCCGGTTTCTCTGGCTTTCTTTGCCTTCCATGGTACTGGCACTTTTGAAGAGTACTGGCCAGTTAGCTTGCAGGCTGTCCTTCAATATGGGTTTCTGCTATTTCCTCATGATTAGATTTAGCTTATATGTTTTTGACAGGAAATACTCCGGAAGAGAAATTGTCTCTTTTTCAGTGCTTCTATCAGGAGATATTCATTGTTGATTTGCCTCATTACCAGCGATGTTGAATCTGAACTTGGTTGTGATGGTTTCTGACAATTTTCTCAAAGTTACAGTTTTTTCTTTGTTATTAACAAGTGTCTTACATAGAGATTCTTCGAGACCATGTGAATATCCTGTTTCTCATGACGCTTTAATCCACTAGCTTTAGTATCCATTGATGAATCAATTGATGAATCAGTTATTACCATTGTGATTGCCAAATGATGACTTTCTATCTTCATCATTTCCTCTGCATTTGATGTATTACTAAGAGAGCTCTTCTCTCCTATTTATTTATTTTTATCAGTTTTTACTGATTTATTTGTATTTGGTTTGAAGTGAAGTGAACTCGCTCAGTCATGTTCAACTCTTTGCAACCCTGTGGACTGTAGCCTACCAGACTCCTCCGTCTATGGGATTTTTCCAAGCAAGAGTACTGGAGTGGGTCACCATTTCCTTTTCCAGGGGATCTTCCCAACCCAGGGATCGAACCCAGGTCTGCTGCACTGTAGGCAGACTCTTTACCATCTGAGCCGCTAGGGAAGTCAATTTTCTTAGAGGTAGCTAACTTATAGTCTCATAATCTTGTAAATTCATTGAAAACTTTGAATGTATTTCAGTAGTAATGGGAAGCCCATGTCTAAGGCAGATTTTAGTCT
Source organism: Madoqua kirkii (assembly GCA_006408675.1). NCBI lineage: Eukaryota > Metazoa > Chordata > Mammalia > Artiodactyla > Bovidae > Madoqua > Madoqua kirkii. The sequence goes on along the minus strand of SJYC01051493.1, from coordinate 14,568 downwards.
GACTTTATTAAGTCATTCTGTTCTTCTCTCCTCCTGAAATAACAGAAATTTTCTCAAACTCAGATTCTTCAATCTGTATCCAGATGTAAAATGAGAAGATTGTAGCCTTGGTCCTGCTTTATAAAGATGAATATTCGTCTAGCAGCTCGGATGCCTTTTAGTGGATCTCTCTATGTTAGCCTGTATCTCTTAGCTATGCTTAACAAATGGGCAAGCTTTTTAAAATTTCAAGATGGTTATGGTACAAGTGGCAGTTCCTTCCTTTTAAGTTTGTCTTGTTGATAATTTGATAGGTGTATAATTTTAAGATTGTCTCTGCCCCTTTACTGAAGAATTCTAATCTGAACACAGTGGTATCGGCTGGCTTTTCTGTTGCTCATAAATAACTAAAAGCACTTGCTTTCTTTAAATAAAAGAAACAGAATGAAACAAATAAAAAACACCTAATGTTAGTGGGCTATAATTTGCTCCTGTCACAATTTATTCCAATGCTTAAGTTGTCCAGGATTTGGCCTTTAGAGGGCTCTTCAACTGTTTCTATATCCTTTCAAATTTTCCATCATTCTTTGAGTACTTTTACACTTTTTTGGCACAAGATGTTCCATACTCACTTTGTCCGATCCCTGCTCCAGCCTTGAAATCAACTGTTTTCCTACGGAGCCCTCTTGCTTTTCAGTGGGAAAGATTTCGAAACCTTAGTGGCACCAGATCTGGGTGCCAGTCATGCTCACTGCTACTGGAGTGTCACTGATTTTTGTCCTTTTTGGTGGAAAGAAGTAAGAAATATATAAATATATATATGTGTGTGTGTGTGTGTGTGAAAGTGAAAGTTGCTCAGTTGTGTCCAACTCTTTGTGACTCTGTGGACTGTAGCCTTTAAGGTTTCTCTGTCCATGGGATTTTCCAGGCAAAAATACTGGAAAGGGTAGCAATTCCCTCTCCAAGGGATCTTCTTGATCACTGCTACTGGAGTGTCACTGATTTTTGTCCTTTTTGGTGGAAAGAAGTAAGAAATATATAAATATATATATGTGTGTGTGTGTGTGTGTGAAAGTGAAAGTTGCTCAGTTGTGTCCAACTCTTTGTGACTCTGTGGACTGTAGCCTTTAAGGTTTCTCTGTCCATGGGATTTTCCAGGCAAAAATACTGGAAAGGGTAGCAATTCCCTTCTCCAAGGGATCTTCTTGACCCAGGGATCGAACCCAGGTCTCCTGCTTTGCAGGCAGATTCTTTACCATCTGAGCCACTAAGAAAGCCCATAAATGCGTATACCTATGCACACACACTGTATATATGTATATCTTCACATTTTCTATATCTATATTTTATCAAAAACCATTAGAAACATGAGCTCATGCTGATACCTCTCATCCTTGCATTTTCTATATTTATAATTTCACTTTCCAGCAGTGAAAATCCTGGATCCTATTATCCGTGACACACTGACTTATCTCCATAACCTTAGAATATATAAAAAGTCATTTCAAAATTGTTAAACCACACCTCCTCCCAACTTTCTTGGGAACCCCTCCCAATCCTCTGTTAATCTTCCCAGGCTCTCAGCTGTGGGTCCTTGACAATTAGTTTGATCCCCGGTTGGGGAAATAAGATCCCATATGACGTGATGCGTGGCCCAAAAAAAAGAAACAAAAAAATAAAATGTGTTGAATGATGCTGGCCTTGCTGCCAGCCCCACAGGTGGGACATCGGTGACTTCTCAAATTAAGGAGTTTGAAGAAAACTCCTTATTGCTGACCTGCTCGGGTGCGTGGAGCACGGTGGCCACCGCAGCTGCAGGCGCCCGGGGTGGTGAGTGGGCTTCAGAGGACTGATCACAGACTCGGTAACCACTCCTCAGCATTTCAGACATTGTTTAGGGAAGGAGGTGCTTATAATAAGAACAGAGTTTCCATCATAATCAGGATGAGGGCTGAGACATTTTATTTGAATTTTCAAAGAGATGCAACCTTATGCGTTACTCCAGACTGGCTAGGCAGGGCATAACTCCTTATATAACACCGTGTCAGGTGAGAAATTGGGCCTGCCCATCCAAATTGGTCTCTGCAGCTAATTTCACAAGTGTCTCAAGGGCAGAGTATGATAAGTGGGCATAATGAATTTCAATATTACAGAGAGATTTCCAGGGAGTTACATTACAAATTAATAAGCTGAGACTGAATTTGGAGAGAATGATTATTAAAGTGCCTACCTGGTCTATCTTCTGTGGCAGAGCTTTTTAACCTGAAGTTCAGGGGTGCATTTCAGGGGATCCATATTTCCCCAGATTTATGGCATTTTTATTTAGAGTCGTGCTTGTGCATTTCAAAACTATTTTATCTATTTTGGGCTGCTTCAGGTCTTTGCTGGGGCACGTGGGCTCCTCACTGTGGCCCATGGGCTTCTCTCTATTTGTGGCTCGAGGGTTCACTGGTTGTGGCGTGGGGGTTTAGTTGCCCTGCAACGCATGGGATCCTAGTTCCCTGACCAGGGATCAAACCCATGTCCCCTTCATTGGAAGGTGGGTTCTTAACCACTGGACTCCAAGGAAGTCCCTTTTTAAAAAGAGAATATTTATTTTTATATAGGGTTGTGCTTGTGCATTTTTATGAGGAAAGAGTCTATAATTTTGTTGAGATTCTCAGGGAGGCCCTTGACCCTCAAAGGTAAGATTCTTGATCTCTTTCCACATCTCTGAGCCTGGGCTTCCTGAGACAAGCCCTGTAGCAGCCCTCCAGCTGAAGGATGCCCTCCTATGGTGTGTTCACATTTTAACATCCTGCCTCCTTCCCTACCCCAAACTGTGATGGGAAGCAGGACACTACCTGGCTGGAAAGTGCCGTAACTATCTGCTCCCTCAGTAGAAGTCTCTTTCCTCCTCGCAAGGGGATATTTGAATGCAAGCGAGGGTGTACAAGGAGCTAAATGACCTAATTTATTTCAAATAGGAAATTCGCCTCAAAGAAATTATTTCCAACATTCCTCACACTCAGTTGAATCAATGCTCAGCTAAACAGTAAGATGGCCTTTGGAAGAACAATGAAAAATAAGTTTGAATTATGCAGTATTTGTGACCTGATGAGCCTGTGAGCCCCAGGGCAGTTTTTCTGGGAGCCAGTCTTGGCTCTACTGCATCCCAGCAGTACAGTCTTGGAAGATTACTTTACCTCCCCGGGCTTCAGTTTCCTTATCTGTAAAATGGGGGTAATAATAATAGCACTGATTTTGTAGGGTTGTTTGTGAAGGTTTAATGAGTTTATAGTTTCTAAATCCTCAGAACAGTATTCAACATGCACTAAAGAGCCCATAGATGGCTAATGTTCTTATCTTCACCATCAGTTTGAGCATTGATGCCTCCCGACGCTCTCAATAGTCAAATTTATCAGCTAGAGTCAGTTGATCGCTTGTGTAGACCCAAATTTTGCATCAATTTTGCTTTCAATTGCTGTGTTAGAGTTTCATTAAATGGTCCGTAGGTCTGATGAATCATTTCAGGAAGCATTTATGGCAGGGAGTGGATGGGCTTGCTTCTTTGGGAAACTCAGCTTCAGTCCTGAAACTGTGATATAGCATTTCTGTGTGTCTGTGCTCAGTTATGTCAGATCTTTGTGGCCCTAGGAACTGTAGCCTGCCAGGCTCCTCTGTCCATTGAATTTTCCAGACAAGAAACACTGTAGTGGGTTGCCATTTCCTTCTCCAGGGGATCGTCCTAACCCAGGGATTGAACTTCTGTCTCTTGTGTCTCCTGCATTGGCAGAGGGATTCTTTACCACTTGCACCACCTGGGAAGCCCTACAGCATTTCTGCTTGCATGCAAAAATCCAGATCACAGGATGGTGAAAAACAGTAATGATCCCAGTGACCACTTACTGAGGACCTTCTATTTTGTAAGGACTCTACAGATACTACTACACTTATTTTTCATCATAATTCTATAAGATCAGCCTGATGTACCATTTCACAGATGACAAAATTGAGACTCAGAAAGGTTGAATGCTTTTCTCAAGATCACACAGCTGAAGGATACACACATGGACTGACTTCAAAGCCCACATTCTCCCTTCTAGATTTGGCTTCCTCCTGTTTTCACAATTACCAATCAACGAGATGAGAATCATTTCATGATGCCTCCCAATGCTCTTTTTTATTAGCAATGCAGCTTGTTTCAAGGGGGTCTGTCTGGGAAAAGGTCCAGCAGATGTGACCCATCGATTTCTTCGTCCAGGCACCTCTCAAATTCAGTGTGTGTAAGCCTAACCTTACTTCCTCACACCTTGCTCTACGCCTGCCCTTCCCAATTCCTCCACCTTCTGTAGCCTCCGTCCTACTGACTAGCTCACTCTCTCCCTTATCCCACTGGCAGGAAAGCAAGGAACATCTCAGCTCCTTCACCCCCAGCCTCCACTTCTGATCAGTCACCAAAGCCTATTGCTTCAATCCTTAAAATGCTTCTTCAGTCTCATCACTTTTTCTTAATTTGGGCCTTGTCATTTTGTGGCCTGATTATTTCAACACTTTCCCAAGCCCTGAGTTTCTCCCCCTTATGATCCATTTCCATGTAGTCTACAACATTTCTAAAGCCAAACTGATCTTTTTCATTCCTCTCACTCTCTCCAGGTGCCCACAGGATAAAGTCCAAACCCCTTATTGTGGCTTCCAGGGCTACAGGTGAGAATTTCTGGGGTATCCACCCAGTCCATGAGTCACAGTTCCCCTTTCTCTGGGAATTGTTCTTTTTCCCATGCAAGGCTGGGCTATCAGGCACCATATTCACAAAAATGTGACCTCGGCCTTTAACAATAGTTGACTGAACTAGGGGCGGTCCCATGATGGGAGCTGTACCAACCAGAAATGTCATATCAAGAACTGGCACTGAGACCACAGAGTTGTTTTCTCTGGATGTCTGCATCTGTTCCATGCAAACTCTAGTGCTATGATCAGGACAGGTGTCACAGAGACTGGATTGACCAGAATTCCTGTCTGAAAGGAGAAAGAAGGAAACATTTCTGTCTGCAGAGAGGAGTTAAACATTGAAGTGTGAACACTGCTTGGGCTCACCATGACCTACCTCCAAGTTTCAGTCTTCTTGACTCCGTGATGTGGTCTTGTCTTTGGGTTCTGAGAAATCTCCTATTTCTTAAGCAATTCCATCTTTTCAACCTTAGTCAGCTTCAGTGGGTTTTTACATAGCATCCATACAGGCATGCTAAGTCACTTCACTCATGTTTGACTCTTAGCGACCCTATGGACTATAGCCTACCAGGATCCTCATGGGGAATCTCCAAGCAAGAATACTGGAGTGCGGTTGCCATGCCCTCCTCCAGGGATCTTCCCAACCCAAGGACTGAACCTATGTCTCCTGTGGCTCTTACATTACAGGTGGATTCTTTACTGCTGAGCCACTGGGAAAGCCCACATACCATCAAAGCCCAGGCTAATTTGACCCCTACTTTTCTTCCTTGGTCTTCCCTGGTGGCTCAGAGGTTAAAGCATCTGCCTGCAATGCGGAAGATCTGGGTTCGATCCCTGGGTCGGGAAGATCCCTTGGAGGAGAAGGAAATGGCAACCCACTCCAGTATTCTTGCCTGGACAATCCCATGGATGGAGGAGCCTGGTGAGTTACAGTTCACGGGGTCACAAAGAGTTGGACACAACTGAGCAACTTCACTTTCACTTTTCTTCCCTACATTTCCTACTCTTACACCTTTCCTCCGTTCTTCCTGTGCACTCATCTTTCACGTCAGCCGTGAAACCATCCTGACCATCTTCCTTACCAACTCCTCCACTCTCATCACTCTAGGCCTTCAGTTCCATTCAGTCACTCAGTCCTGTCTGACTCTTTGCAACCCCATGAATCGCAGCACGCCAGGCCTCCCTGTCCATCACCAACTCCCGGAGTTCACTCAGACTCATGTCCATCGAGTCAGTGATGCCATCCAACCATCTCATCCTGTTATCCCCTTCTCCTCCTGTCACCAATCCCTCCCAGCATCAGAGTCTTTTCCAATGAGTCAACTCTTTGCATGAGGTGACCAAAGTAGTGGAGTTTCAGCTTTTGCATCATTCCTTCCAAAGAAATCTCAGGCCTGATCTCCTTCAGAATGGACTGGTTGGAGCTCCTTCCAGTCCAAGGGACTCTCAAGAGTCTTCTCCAACACCACAGTTCAAAAGCATCAATTCTTCGGTGCTCAGCCTTCTTCACAGTCCAACTCTCACATCCATACATGACTGCTGGAAAAACCATAGCCTTGACTAGACAGACCTTAGTCAGCAAAGTAATGTCTCTGCTTTTGAATATACTGTCTAGGTTGGTCATAACTTTTCTTCCAAGGAGTAAGTGTCTTTTAATTTCATGGCTGCAGTCACCATCTGCAGTGATTTTGGAGCCCCCAAAAATAAAGTCTGACACTGTTTCCACTGTTTTCCCATCTATTTCCCATGGAGTGATGGGGCCGGATGCCATGATCTTCGTTTTCTGAATGTTGGTATTCCCATATCTTTCAGAATTTTCCAGTCTGTTGTGATCCACACAGTCAAAGGCTTTGGCATAGTCAATAAAGCAGAAGTAGATGTTTTTTCTGGAACTCTCTTGCTTTTTCCATAATCCAGCAGATGTTGGCAATTTGATCTCTGGTTCCTCTGCCTTTTCTAAAACCAGCTTGAACATGTAGTTGGTTAGGGGTGCATATTTGACTTTTCTTGGTTCTTCCTAAGTTGGAAGCAGAAGGCAAAATTAGGGAAGCCAGCAGATGTAGATTAAGTACTGCGTGTTTGGTTCCCGTTGCTAAAGAGGTTGTAGTTTGGTTTCCTGGGCTGGTTGCTGCAGACGGTGGGTCAGAGTTCTGTTGTCATCTGTGGTTTGGCTATTGTCAGTTTGTATATTCAAGTCTCTCAATCCAGACCAAATAAGTCAGAGTTGGCGGATCCAGGGATTTGGGCTTAAATATTTTAAAAATAAACTCTCCAAATGATTCCCACGAGAGCCAAGGTTAAGAACCCCATTTTGAGACAGCCTGAGTTCTCTTCTGGGGGAGATGGAGAACCAGGAGGTACAATGGAAGCATTCTTCCCCTGCTCTCTGCCCCCAGGAACAAATGGCCTGGGTGAGGTGACCCGCTCTCCATCAAGCTGGTTAGCAATCAGCTATCAGCTTATATATTGAGGCACCTTTAGAGTGGGGGTCCCTAACCCCAGTACAGAAACTTACTGAAAATATGACAGTGGGCAGGATTTCCTTTGTTTTAGCATCTCTTATAGATCAGCTTTTATTGAAATTAGCATAAAACCCCAAATTCACCAGGACTACAAAGCGTTAGTTGCTCAGCCATGTTCAACTCTTTGGGAGCCCATGGACTATAGCCCACCAGGCTCCTCCGTCCATGAAATTCTCCAGGCAAGAATACTGGAATGGGTAGCCATTTCCTTCTCCAAGGAATCTTCTTGAACCAGGTATCAAACTGAGGTCTCCCACCATGCAGACAGATTCTTTACTATCTGAGCCACTAGGGAAGCTATAGGACCTACAAAGTCCCTGCCAATTCTCTGGTCCAGCTTCTGTCCTGTCTCTCCCAGTCTCCACACTCCCTCTTTACCATCTGGAGCTCAGCCTGGTCCTAAGGCAGGGCCTGTGGTCTCTCCATCCACCGTGCTCTCCCCTCATATCTTCCCTTGATTTGCACATTATCATTCAGGATTTAGAAGAAACTCACATCTCGGGGACACCTTCCCAAGCCTCCTTGCTGGGGCACTTCTCTCCTCTTCCAGTCCCTTTTTTGTCCTATTGGTCGACTTTATTTTCCTTATAGAATTTACTTATCTGAAATTAATCAGTTTATGTATTTATTGGCCCTCTCCCCCAGCAGCAGTATAAGCTTCCTGAAGGTAGAGACTTTTGTCTGTTAGCATGACACAGCTGTATTCTTAGTGCTTGAAATATAATAGATGCTAAGAATAAATCTTGAGTGAATGAAGGGGGTCAGGACTTTGCTCTCAATTTATCCCTCTGTCATTGACTAACTATGACTTTGGGTGAGTCACTTCAGCCTCTCAATTTTCTCATCTGTAAGTGGGAAGAAAATGATACCTTCCTAGACGACCTTCCAGTGCTACTGCTATGGTCTAGTCCTATTTTGGCAGATTTAGGCTAAAAGTGCTCTTGCGATCATCACAACTGTATTTCAATAGGGCCTTCAACCAATATAATGGCTTAAATGTCCAAGAGTAAGTCTAGTGAAAGTGGGGATATTTGAGGAGATTGGGCACTTCCAGGGTCCTCAAATTCTGCCACCTCAGCAACTATCATCTCTGACTACACCCAGAGCCAGCCAATGGGCTACCTTCCAACACAGTCTGTATCAATCGTGATGGGGGTGCTGCAATTCTTGGGGTCTTTGAGTGAAATATACATCAGTTGGTTCCAGGGTGGAGGTAGCAGTCAAGGAGCTGGCCCCCTCCCATCTCCTTTCAAGAGGACCTGCAGGAAGCAGAGGTAACCGACAACTTCTAGCTATATGCCTTTGTCTCCACCGTGGCATTCACACCAAGACCGTGTTTCCTGGAGCTACTTCCAGCTGATGCATGAGCACAGTAGAGATTTTGGAGGTGGACGTTCCTGCCCAACGTGGGATCTTCCAATGGGCACCCTTTGCTTGGAGACCTGCACTGTCCAGCGAAGACTTTCTCGAGCTGCACCACAGTCAGAAGTTATTCCTGTCTGGGGCTCCTCCTCCCCACGCTCCTTGTACAGGTGTCAGACCTGCAATGTGGACCAAAGCCTCCCCCTGCCTACTCCTGATTCCTCCACTTTATCCTTTGCAGTATTTCCCTCAGTCTCTCTCTGGCACATCTCATCCCATTTTGGTATCTGTGTCTCAGAAGACCTGAACTAATGTGGAAGAGTTGGAGACAACTCTCTTTTTTCCCTGTAGCCATAACCTCCTCACTTTGATCTAAGCTCAGTAACAACTTGCTAGGTATAAAATTTTAATAAGCATCATCGATTAGGAAATACTCTGTCTCCTCCTCCTTTAATGGAGTCTGGAGCAAGCTTATCTGATGGAGTAGACATCGCTTTCCTAGCTCAGGGCTGAATGAGGAAGCCCAAGGGCCCTGGTAGAGAACAGTTGTGGAAATCAAGAAATGCATACTTTGGGAAGTCCTCTCTTTTCTAGAATCCCCAGTGGACATGTGTTTCATTGTCCTCAAGTCCAGCTCATCCTATAAGGAAAGAAGAGCTGGGAAAAGAGGTTTGGAAATTAGGACAAACTTGCCAAGTAGAACTAATCAATGATAAGATGCAAAGAAAGTCAGGGAGGAGGAAGAAACAATGCACTTAGGGAGATGCGCCTGGTGGACAAGATCCAGGAACAATTCCCACTCATCATGTAAAAGCCTTCAGTAAGCCTCTAGTGCAGAAAGTACTGCTTGGAGAGCTTGTCCAGGATAAATGAGAGGACCACAGGACTTTAGAGCACGGGTGCTGAGGGAACATCTTCTAGCCCAGTGCATTTCAAACAAGTCCCCAGGCATTACCTCTGACATTTTCTGGAAGGGGACATGGAGGTACCTAAGGATGAGTCTTGTCTTCTCACTGCAGTCAAAACACTTGAACCATGAGGGTTCTGCCTCTCAAAACCAAGCCTGGAAACCACTAAGGGCATCTCACTCTTTCCTGTTATGACAGAATAGTGGAAGCCCAGAGAGGCTCAAGGTTTCTCTGGGCTTATTAACAAATTAGCAAATTAACAGCGAAGGTGGTAAGATTTGAACTTTGGACCTTTGGCCTTAGTCCTTCCTGCTCTCTTTCTGTTTCATAATGCCACTCCTCTGAGGAATTTATATGTCAGCTTGGACACAGTCCATCAAACTGAATTGACACATTAACCACATTGAGCAGATGTTCAGGCTGCATTGGGCAGATAAGTCAATTTTCTGTTCAGAGAAAATGAGTCCAAAGGGATTTCCCTGCTTTTCCCACAAGGTGTCATTTATACGTGTGTTACTTGGATTTATTCATGGATATTTAAATCCACCATTTGACCAACCTTCTACTACGGAGACAATGTAGAGAGGTGGCAACAGACAGGCCTGAGAGCTGAGCAAGTCTAGGGTTGAGCCCAGACTCCTACAACAGGACCCCAGGTAAGTTATGCAACTATTGGAGCCTCAGTTCTTTATCTGTAAACTATGGAGAGCACTTCCTCCCCAGGATGCTCTGAAGATTAGAAATGATGTAAGTGAAGCATCTAGGGGATCCCTGGTCACTCAAACAGTAACGAATCTGCCTGCAATGCAGGAAACCTGTTTGATCCCTGGATCGAGAGAAACCCCTGGAGAAGGGAATGGCAACCCACTCCAGTATTCTTGCCTGGGAAATTCCGTGGACAGAGGACTCTGGTGGGCTATAGTTCATGGGGTCACAGAGAGTTGGACACAACTGAGCAGCTAACAAGTGGAGCACCTAGCCGTGCCTGGCACATAGTAGAGGCTCTGTAACTGGTGGAGAGTGTAATAGAAAGATTAGACACAGCCCTGAGGCCCCTTGCAGAGTTCCAGTGTTGCGGGGAAAACAAGGCCAGGGGAATGAAGGAACAATGAAGCGCTCATTATCTCTGCTGATGGTAAGGGATTCAGAGGTGGGAGAGTAGAAGAATCACTTCCCAGAGATGATTTAGAGGAGAAGGGATGTGCCTTGATGCTTAAGGGTTGGGGAGGTGGAAGGTATATGAGAAGAGCCTAACAACATGAGCAAAGCGCAGAGGAAGGAATTAGAGTTAGGGCCGTGGAGCTCCTGGGAGTGGGCTTGGTGAGCAGCGGCTGAATCCCTGGAGGGCCAGGAGAAGCTCTGGAAACCAATGTCACCAGGTAGATTCTTACTGCTCCAACAGGAAGGAGGACTCTGTGACGTTTCACTCAGTGAGTTCTAGAAAGGGTTAAAAGTCCTTATTGTGAATTCTGCTTTGGTTTAGGAGCTGAAGAAGGCATTAACCCTTGGTTTTCTCCTTTTCAGGTCTCTGAGCCCTTATCCCAGTTTTCTAGAGGTGAGGAAACAGAACCAAATGACCAAACGCCTTCCCCAAAATCACCGAGCTGGGAAGTGGCAGAGTTGGAGCTGGAGCCCAGACCTTCTGCCTCCCCAGGCCCACGGCCCCCTCCAGTTTCACAATTCTTTGGTTTCTCCATGGTGTCAAACAGGATGGGGCAGCTAGATAAATACTTGGGGAGAAAGCGATAAACCTTAACTGCAAACTCAAATAAACTGCAAGCCTTACAGCACTGCTCTTCAACTCTTAAATGCACATTGGAATCATCCAGGGAGCTTTAAAAAAGAGAAATGCTGACCCCACCCCACCCCCCGACCCCCGGGCCGCCAGGGCTCTGAGGCACCACTCACAGCCGAACCTCAAGGGCGGGGCCTGGGCAGCAGCATGCTTTAAGACCCTCAGGTGCTTCTGGTGGGCAGCCAGGCCCGTGAGTCACTGGGCTGCTCGGATTAACATGCCTGGGCCAACCTACGCTGGCGTTTCTCAGAAGAGCTCTTGAATGATATGCCATCTGTGTGCTCCTCAGGCTCTTCTGTGCTCGCCTCATCCTCAGGCAAGGATCTCCCTCCCTCTCTGGTTTTCTGCCACGTTGCCTCTGAATTGGGTCTTCATACTTGTGGTGGTGACTAATTAACCCTCCCGTAACAATCAAAGAGGACCTCGTCGTGGGTGAGCCATCTGGAGATGCCTTGGGTTGACTTGGACTTCGGGGAGGCTAGGGGACGAAAGTGGGAGATGACTCATCTGTGAGATAAAACACAAAAATTGCACTTATTCAAGGAAGGTTGTGGTGCTTGGGACGGCAACTGTTCCTCCTGCTTCTCAGTGGTTCCAGATGGTCCATTTCCCCCTTCCACACCCCAGAGTCCACACTCATCACTGTATACAGGGACGGTGTGTGATCCCTGCTCACATCCCCTTGCCCAGATCAGGGCGCTCACTCCTCAGCTGCCACATGCAGTGGCCACAGATGGCTCCTAGCTGCCACCCTCTCTGAAGTGGTCTTGGCCATTAGGTGCCCCTGCCCCCATCCAGGAAACCACCTCCATAGCCCATGACTGTCTGACAGGGAGTACAGGATGCAACCCCTTTGCCTCAAATTGGCTGTGGTTTATGGTCCTCAGAATCATGGCTTGCGTAGACCTGAGCCACAGCCCTGAACAGCATTTTCCCCTCTCTACTCCCAGCTTCCCCTAATCACTTACAAGACTCGCCTCAGGCCACTGACTTTGAGATCCATTCTCAGAATCCCTTCCAGGAAACTGTCCAGAGACAAGAAGTTCTCTAGGTGATGTGAAGAGCTGCAAAGATGTTTAAGTTGTAGTTGCTTAGTCGCTAACTTGTGTCCAGTTTTTTTGCCACCCCATGGACTGTAGCCCATGGATTTTCCAGGCAAGAATACTTGAGTGAGTTGCCACTCCTGTCTCTAGGACATCTTCCCGACCCAGGGATCGAACCCGGATCTCCTGTACTGCAGGCAGATTCTTTACCACTGAGCCACCTGGGAAGCTCAAAAGATATTTAAAACCTAACTTTTATTTATAAAATGCTTTTTGGTCCATTACAGAGGCAACATATTAACATGCAAAAAGTTAAAGACGTTAACAACAATGAAGTTACTTTGGGACATGTCACAAGGAACTAGACCATATTCAAACAAATTTTAGAGGTAGAATGGCTCAAAGGAGGATGGCAGAGACCTGTGAGAAGCATGCAGGAGGAAGAAACAGGATGAACAAATATGAAGAATAAAAAAGGTGCAGGCGGCACCCCTGCAGTGCAGGGCTCCTGAGCCTTGGCATGCAGCAGAATCACCAGCAGGGACTGGGAAAGCGTGGAGTACCTGCCCCACGCAGTTTCTGATTCCATAGATGTATGTTAGGGTGCAAGAATTTGCCATTCTAACCATGCTGGTGCTGCTGGCCTGGGACCACACTTTGCAAACCACTGCTATCACGAGATGGGCTTTCCAGGCGGCGCTAGTGGGAAAGAATCCACCTACCAGTGCAGGAGACGTAAGAGATGCTGGTTGAGTCCCTGGGTCAGGAAGATCCTCCTGGAGGAGGGCATGGAAACCCACTCCAGTGTTCTTGCCTGGAGAATCCCAGGGACAGAAGAGCCTAGCAGGCTACAGTCCATAGGGTTACAGAGTTGGACATGACTGAAGCGACTTAGCACAAACACGCACGCTATCATGAGATGAAGTTTGAGATACCAAGAATTTTCTTTCTCCTATGCAGGTCTCCCCTGCTACCACTCAGGTAGCAGATTTCAGGGGAGAAAGGGTAGAACAGATTGTCAAGTTCCTGGCTTCTGACCTTTCAGGAGACTTTCCTAAATAGCAGACAGGGAAGTAATGACCTTAAAACCTGTGACTCCCTAACGAAGAATCAGGGCTCAGAGAGAAAAGGCTCTTGTGGGTTTTAAAAGCCTGGCTCTGAGTACCAAAAGCTAAAGTCACCAAGACTGAGATCATAGAGTTTATACTATGAATCCAGGATCAGCAAACAGGGCCTGTCGCACGTTTTGTGAATAAAGCTTTATTCATGCACAGCCACACCCTTTCCTCCACATACTGAACAGGTGTTTTCCTGCTGTGGTGGCAGAGTTGAGTTGTCACCACAGAGACAGAATGTTCCACAGAACCAACAACATTTAATAAATGAAAAAGTTTGCCAGCGTCTGCCATCAACCACAGAGTAAGGAAAATGGGGGAAGAGGAGTCTGATGAAGGGAGAGCAGTTTTCCCATCTCTGAGAAAGAAGACAAATCTGTTATCAGCTGGAGAGAAAGCAAGAAATCATTCAGGTTATGATGGGTTTCTCTCTGAGCCCCCAAATGAGGATACAAGCAAAGTTCAGTTCAGTTATAGGAAAAAAATCTTCCATTTTTGCATTTCTGAATGATCTATAAAGTTCCTATCAGCATAGGAGTAATTTAGCAGGATCAGAATAGGAAGAGAGGGAGAAAGTGAGACAAAGGTACACGTGGGTCAAGCTATAGAGTGCCCCTGCACTTGGAGGATGAGGACTGGGTGTCCAGCCCTGGCGCAGAGCAGGGTCGCTGGCTGTGAAGAGCTGTAGAACCACCGTTGTCTCAAGGCTGTCCTCCCCCTACTCCCCGAGGCCACACCTCATGCTTGGCGAGCTGCTTTTAGGCATTTCACCTCAACCCAGACTCACATCACCTCTGTGGGGGTGGGGGTGGGGGGGTTACTTCTTGTACCATCCTAGAGCAGAGGCACCGGAAGCTCTGAAAGTCTCTGGAACTTGTCTTGGGATCAGAACCCAGGTTTCCAATTCCCTCTTCAGGGCTCACCCAGTTCTGCCCAAGGAAGGGAGGGGCTGGCCCATACCTCAGGAAGGCGACTGCCGGAACTTCCTCCTGAGCTGGGCACCTGGGTGTGAGAGAGGATAGAGCATGCCAGGGGGCTGTGCAAGGTGGTTCTATTTATAATAAAGGGAATACGTTCACTCATTCAGCCACTCACTTACTCATTCACTCACTCATTCATTCACTCACTCATTGA